>CATIWM010321624.1:0-20696 GCA_949671775.1 Mallotus repandus | reverse complement strand
ATGTGGAGGTGGTGGTGGAAGATGTGGTGGAGGTTAGTGTCGATGGTGGTGGAGGTGGTGGTGGAGGTGGTAGTGGTGGTGGTGGTGGTGGTGGTGAGGTGGAGGTGGTGGTGGTGGTGGAGGTAGTAGAAGTGGTGGTGGTGGTGGTGGTGGTGGTAGTGGTGGTGGTGGTGGTGGTAGTGGAGGTTGTGATGGTAATGGTGGTTGTGAAGGTTGTAGTAAATGTTAAAATATTAATTAAAAAATTTAGGAAATATCTTTTATTAGTTTTCTAAAGTCTTTTATAATTTAAAAATTTTGGAAAATAGTTTTCTAGTTTTCTAGAGTTAGAAAATATCATGACTAAATAACAACTTCTATTTTCCAGTTTTCTTAGAAAAGGTTTCTGAAAAATAGGTCTTATTTTCAAAACTAAACAAATCCTTAGGGCCTGTTTAGTTTTGGAATCTACATCGAAGAGGAGAATGGGTGAAGGGGGTTAGGGTTCCCCCACAAACACTCCGAAGATTAAGTCAGTGTTTGTGTGGAAAATAATAATAAAGAAAATAGAGTAGAATAAGGGATGTGCAATGAGTGTATGAGGTGATGGAATGATGGTTTGATGTAGAGTATGAGTATATGAGAAGATGTGTGAATAAATGATCTTCCCCCATGAGATGTAATGAGATGTATATATAGTGAGTGATTAGACATAAACCTCTTAGGAATATGATTCCTTAGTCTTGTAGGATTGTCTTGTTTAGGAGAAAATAGACTTCCTTATTAAGCTTTCTTCTTATTCAAGCATTCTTCCTCTTTAGGGATTATAACCCTCATCATGCGGAAGGTGCTAGCTTAAGTTTCCCTTTTAACGAATAGCTTAAGTACACACATAGGAGAACATGTGACAGTAAAAAGTAAAGATGAGATTGTCAAATCTTAGCATGGAGCAACAAGAGCAGGACAAGGACATCAATGCTCAAACTAGTAAATCTCATTCTCAGATTAAAGACTCAACACCAAGAACTGAGCATACCACAAGATCCAAGAGTCCACTAATCGTCGAGCTTCAAAACACTAAAGAACTGAACACCAAAAACTAGAGACAGTCGAACATCTGAGTCTGACCTTTTTATTGATAGCTCAACGTTCGAGATTCTTGGATTATAAGCATCGGGCACCCATCAAGAATCCACTGACCATCTGAGTATCGAGCACTAAAACCTAAGGATAAAGCTATTGATTAAATAAACATAAGAACACAAACTTTGAATAAAAAATTTACATGAAGTTGCAACATCATTCCATGTATTCTGCCATTAATCAACATACCAAAAGTGACATAAAGCTATGACCAAGAGAATTTTAAAGCTCGGAACATTAAAATCGCAAAACTTAGACTAAGAGCAATTCTTTACTCAGACCATGAAGCAGGATTATATCAAGCAGTGGATAGAAGCATAAGAATGCCCAAAATATCAAATCTATCAAAGCTTGAGTGGTGGACAATTATCTCTTCATGCCCGTAGTGCATATCAAACATTATGGATCAAATTGATTGGACACTCAGACGTGTCAAACTACACTAGACGGATGAGTTCAAGGCAGTACAAAATGCCAAGGAACCGAATGTATTCAAACTCGGACAGTAGCAAGGATGTTCTTGGACAGTCAAATTACATAAACAAAAACGATTATGTAGAGATCTTCAAGTACATCAGCAATAATGAACATAAATATTCGTTACTTCAAAAGGTGGGACAAGAGCACCACCATAGATAAGAATTCTTTCTCAACCATTCATTTTTTATTATCATTACTTCTCAATTATTTATTTTTATAAGCTTGACACACAAGCATGCTTATACATCTACACATAGATGTTCATCTACAAACATGTGATATATGTACAAGGACTAACCATCAATTGAGATTAATTAAACGATCCCAAAATTGTTGTTCTTTTGTCTATCGTTACAAATAAGGAAAATGTATTTAATGAAGATGCACGCTCCTTTAAGCACCAATCAATCCAAATAATCAGGCATACTGATCATCTTGCTCAGCATCAACATGCAGAAATTGACAAATGACATTAGACACACTGTCAAGCAATACTAATGGTGGCTCCCACTCAAAACTGGATCAAACAACACTCAGGCAAATCCTACTCTACAATAGATCCCTGTTCATGAAAATTTCAAAGAACATTCAACAAGGGAAATTCAAGAAGAGAGTCAACTATATCCACTACACAGCCAAATACATTAAGTGTAATTCTAAGACAACCTAGCCAGTATCATGCAGTATCCTCTATTCTAGAAACTATGCAACCTTGGTCTTTCACTTGAACTACCAAGCTTATCTCATGACTCAGATTGGACAAACCTAAATTTGGTCCTCCAAAGCTCACATTCCATCATTTCTCAACCCCCACTAAATTACTATCCCACATTACTAAGCTCAGACTAAAGGAGCTCAGACTAAAGGAGCTCAAACTAAAGGAGCTTAGACTCAAGGAGCTTAGACTCACTACCAGGATCATAAAAATCCATCCCTTTTGTAAGAAATACTACAAAAGCAATGCTTGGCAAAATAAATATCAACATCAGCAAAGATGTTCGAACTCAACATCAATTATTATTCTGGCTAGACAGTTGTCATCAACAAAGCTATCAAAGCCAAGCAACATTGAATACTTCTCCATATCTTGGGTCGCTATATTACACCGAGCATCTCATAAAGTCGAGTATATATGGAAACTCACATCCTCGAGTCGCTATATTGCATTGAACGATCTCACAAAGTTGAGTATATATGGAAACTCGCATCCTCAAGTCACTATATTGCACCGAGTGATCTCACAAAGTCTAGTATATATGGAAACTAGCACCCTCACATTGCTTTTCAGCACTGAGGTATCAAAACTCCAGCACTAGCTGGTCCCATTCTGCGTGTTGCAATAACACCGATGGATTAGTCCCTCGGAACGTGTATTAACACCGAGCATCTGTATAAGTCCAACCGGCATCTCTTTATTTCACTCAGATATCCAAAATTTGAAGACTCGGTACCGAGCATCTCAACCTTCAGTGACTGAGGATGGCCACCTCATCTCACCTTTCAGCATCAATATGCGATCCTCAGTCTCTCCATCAGAACTCTTTACTCCAAGTTATCATCACCACATATACTGAACTTCAAAAATTCGGACATAAATATTCGAATAGACTTTCAGGAGGGACTTTTGATACCCCATATCAATATCCTATTCTAATAAAGGTTATAATCCCTAAAGATGAAGAATGCTTAAATAAGAAGAAAGCTTGACAAGGAAGTTTATTCTCTCCCAAACAAGGCAATCCTACAAGACTAAGGAATCCTATTCCTAAGAGGTTTATGTCTAATCGATCACTATATATACATCTCATTACATTTCATGGGGGGAGATCATTCATTCACACATCTTCTCATATACTCATACTCTACATCAAGACATCACTACATCAAGCTATGGCTATCATCTCATAAACACTCATTCTACTCTATTCTACTTGCTTTAGTATTATTTTCTCCATACGAGTACTGACTTAACCTTCAGAGTGTTTATGGGGGAAACCCCACCCCTTTACCCTTTCTTCTCGTCAATGTAGGTTCCACAAGTAAAGATACGATTCAGAGTTATCAATTTATGTTTTCCTTTTCCAATTTTCTTTTCCTTTTCTTTGTTTTCCAGTTTTTCATTTTCTAAAATGGAAAATAGAAAACAGAAAATCATGTTTGTTTGTTACTTTTTATTTTTTAGTTTTTCATATTTTCATAGGTATTATTTTTAGTGAAATTTATTTTTACAACTTTTTAATTGATATATTAATTTTTATTGTGATTCATATGATTGTGATTAATATTAAATTTATTTATTTTATGAAAAACTTTTAAATTATGCACATTTAATAAATTTTAATAAATCAACTTATTTAAAAAATCAATATGTCCATTATGTGTAGTAGAGTTTAAATAAAAAATTATAATTATAAAAAATTTGTAAATTCATTCATATTTAATTAATTTCAATTCAAAGTCATGAGATTGTAATGGTGGTGGAGGAGGTGGAAGTGAGGGTGGTGGTGGTGAGGTGGAGGTGGAGGTAGGGGTGGTGGTGGTGGTGGTGGTGGTGGAGGTGATGGTAGTGCAGGTTGTGGTGGTAATGGTGGTTGAGAAGGTTATAGTCAATGTTGAAAGAAAAATTTAGAAAATATCTTTTATTAGTTTTCTAAAGTCTTTTATAATTTGAAAAATTTGGAAAATAGTTTTCTAATTTTCTAAAGTTAGAAAATATCATTGACTAAACAACAATTTCTATTTTATATTTTTTTGGAAAACAGAACTTATTTTCTAAAACTAAACAGACCCTTAGCTTTTATTTTAGATAAAAAAAAATTTGTAATTTCTTAAATAAACCTCTCGTTTTCTGCTTTGTAAATAATATTTTCGGTATGATTCTTATAGTTTCAAGGGTGTAGTTGGTCATTTAACCATGAATCACTCCTTTCCAAACTTTTTTTTTTTTTTTTTGCATTTTCTAAATCTAATTATATTGGTAATAAATCTATAGTCATGTTGAGTTTTCTTTAGGTTTCTTTAGGGAAAAGGACCAAATTAAATCTCCAACTTTCGGCTAAATTTTATATTGGACATTAATTTTTTTTTTTTCCAAACGAACCTTTACGTATTAAAAGTGATCCAAAAAGTACATTCCTTAAACGTCAGCTCAAACTGCAGTTACAAATTTCTGACGTGTCATAATGGGCCCATGTAACTTGATGATTGGATGCCTTTATGACTCCTCTCTATCACACTTCACTTGATGTACGTGAAAATATGTGCACCAATAGCTGATTGTCACATTACTTTTTTCTTTTTTTTGTCGAGTCACTTCACTTCTTTCGGTTAATATTATGGTAGGAAAAAAAAGACATTGAAGTTTTGTGATTTATTTTATTTGAATTTTTATATATTTTAAAATATTTATTTAATATAATATTAAATTTTTAAATATTTATTTAATATAATAAATTTTTAAATATTTATTTTGAATAACATTAAAATTTTAAATATTAATTATACTTTTTATTTTTTCATAAAAAATAATTTGATATTATATTAAATAAATATTTAAAAGTCTTTTAAAATATAATAAATGTATAAAAATTAAATAAATAAATCACATAAATTTGAGAATCATATAATTAATTTTTTTTAATATTAATTTTAGTTCATCAATTCAATTTGGCGTTTCTTAGCCTGCAATGGAGAGTATGAGGCTGATTTTATTTTAGTAAACATAAAACTTAGTAGTTTAAGTACTTTAATAGCATTTTAATATTACAATTTCATTAAATTTTAATAGTAAAATAATTTTATATATAAACTATAATAAATATAAAATTATAAATATTTTTTAAGAATCAGTTTTTATTTATAATATAAATAAAAATATATAAAAACTTAATTTATAGTTGAATTATAATTTTACTTCTAAATATTCAAGTTTACTCTAATAACATTTCTAATATCAATATACGGTAAACTTTTTATATATAAACTACAACAAGTATAATTGATTGATTAATTATATTTTAATTTAGAATAAAAATATATAAATTTAATTAATTATAAGTTTATTATAACTAATTAAATGTTAATCTTATTCCTAAATATTAAAATTATTTTAATATTAAATTATAATTTTTCAAAAAAATTAAAATATAAAATTAAAATCATTTAAGATATTTAAATTTCATAAAAGTCACAAGATCAATTTTATACGAATAAAAATTATTTTTTCATTTATATGTGGAGACATGTGATATAAGAATACTATAAGTCTGTAAGTACTTAATTAATTTAGAGGCAGTAGTTTTGTGGATTTTTAGTGGGATTAAAGTGTGAAAGTTGGTGAAATTAATTAAAATCAAAATGGATATTTTTATGTTTTTGGGATTCGTCACAATGCATGCATATCTTTTTTATATTCTTCATTCTTTCAAACTTCACGTGGATACTAGTAACTGGATGTATTCAGGAGAGCCCACCATGACACATCATAAATTTGTAACGGCAGTTTGGGCTGCCGTTTGAGTGACGTCCTTTTTGGACCACTTTTGATACATCAAGGTTCATTTGGAAAAAAAAAAAATATTAATGTTCAATGTAAGATTTAGCTAGCCCCACACCTTTGGCTGTAATGGTAAGGGCATTAAGGGCCCTTGTGGATGTGGGAGATTCAAACCCCCACTCCACCTCCCCTTTTCCTCTAATTTAACATCTAACAGCTTACAACTTTGGGTAAAAAATGTAAGATTTAGCTCGAAGATAGAAGAGGGTGATAGATGGGCTAATATTTATCCTCATCTTGACCTGCTGCTTCAGCTTGATGTATCTGTGTAGTTTGTTTGTGAATTAAATTTTATTGACTAAAAAAAAAGTTGGAGGTTCAATTTGACCATTTTTTCTTTTCTTTATGGTTTGTTGAGTTTTTTGTTCAATTATAATACAAAATTGCGGCAGTTTTATTGGTTTGGGATATGAGCTCCTTGATTCATGAAAAAGGAGGCAAATTCAGTTCTATTTGTGTGGTGCTTCAATCGTCAAAATTGTCATCACCAATGGAGTCCAGAACCAATTATCTTCACTTTCTGATTGGGAGACTTTCATTTTGAAGTTAATCTCCCTTGATCTAGACTCTATCTCTATGATAAGTTCATGGAAATAAGAGTACATGCAAGTATGGGTAGAAGAATTTCTCCATCTTATAGTTGTCATGGTCTTCACCTTCTTAAGGTTATATTCATGTATTCTTTAACATATTAGGGTTTCTATGCTCTTTAAGTTGAGAATCAAGAACAGTGAGCTTTCCCTTTGTCTTGGATTTTTTTTTCCCGAACAACAGTAGATTATCATAGATTAAACAACAGTACATATTAGAAGGCTTTTACATTTTGAAGGGCCAATACTAGGACCAAGGCTAAGACTATTGTTTGTCAACATTAGGGAACTCCTAGTGTGTTGAGGAGAACACAAAATCAACCATCTAAAATCATCGACGGCAACGACAACCTAAAGAATAATTTCTTGGTGCACTTCCTCAATCCAGACCTACTTGAGCTGATAATTTCTTAGACTGATCATGATGACTATGTTCAGACAGAGGAATAACAGCTTCAAGTTAGGACTTTTCATTATAAAAAAGCACTGAATTTTAACCATCTCTGGAGAAATCAACCTCCATCTATGGTGCATATTAGTGGAAAATTTGGGATCATCTTCCATCACCCTAATCTAGGAGATCAAAACCCAGGTAAACTAGAGGACAACAGACTTGCAAAGCCATCTGCACAAAAATCCACTCAACAACATGTATATGGCTATCAACACTATTATTTGTTATAAAACTAAAAAATAAAAAATGAAAAGAAGTAAGTAAGTAAAGGATGATTGTTAGTTAAAATCAACAGTCACTCCTTTGGGACGATAATACCGTTAAAATACAAAACATAGCACTGTTAACGGAGAAAGGAAAAGAGCTCTTTTTCTCAAACCCATATGTCACTCTTAAGTGTGAATTTTTTGTCTTTGATTTTTTCATATAACTTTCAATTGTGAACTTTTATAGTGTACAAAATATTGTAATACTTGGTTATCTCAATGAAGACTTCCTAGTTACTATAAAAATAATAATAATAACGAAGCTAACTTTTAAAACCGTGACACTTGGCCAAAATAGCCAAGTATATTGCGTGGGTATTGTGGGGATTGAACTGAAATTCTGCATTCGTGAGTTGTATTTTCTCTTCTTCGTGCAGGATGTTGAGTGAGACTTGATGTAGAAGTTCTCTTGCTTTTATTGTTTCTCCTTTTATTTCGTAGAGATGTAATTAAAAATTAAAATTTTAATTTATTAATATCTTCAATAAAATTATACCATTAATTTATTTAACTTCTGGCTGCATGGCTTTAATTTGATTTGACAAAATAAAAAATATTATATATATATATATATATATACACATATATGATTGCATTACCAAAATGACCAGCAGTCCAGTCTAAAGTTCAAAATATATTCTATTTTGTTTTGGCTTTACGAAAAATGGAGAAAAGGGCATACAACTCGGGAAATGTGAGAATTTAAATTCAAATTTTCCTAATGTCTCTGGCAAACGAGAATTTTTATAATGAGTCTGATTTTTGGTAATTTAAAAAGTTAAATTATTAATATAAATTTATCTAAAATTTACACATGTATTATTATATTTTAATTTTTATTATTTTAACTAAAAATTAAATATTTATTAATTTAATCTTTTTTAACTTATTAAATGTCAAAATTACTGTATAATGTATGATGAAGCAATAAGGGACATGCTAACCAAATATTACAATTCACCAATCGTCAATCCGCGCATTGCATGAACTGCAATTAATGCATATTTAAATAAATACAGTGTGGATATCAAATTAAAAAAATAATAGTTAAAATAAAAATTTAAATACAATTAAAAATTATTGTAATTGTAAAAATATTAAATTGAATCGTCAAAATCATTAAATTTTATTTTTTTAATAAATTGAAATTTAATTTAAATTTTACATTGAATATAAAAAAATAAATTATATATGTATAAAATCTGAATTGTACCCTATATAAAAATTGTTAAAATACTTACCCGTTACTGTCTCTATAAACAGTTCTTCAATTGCACATTATTTTTTCAATCTGCATAATATATATAGTGCTAGCTCCTCAGCATGATAAAAATAACATTTATCGGACATATTATTCTTACGTTAAAAAATAAAATTCTAAATTAGAAGATAGCAATGATCAACACTTAATATATAACGACCATCAAAGAAAATAAATAAGTATATTGTTATTTGCCATTGATTCACGCACTATTAAAGCTAGTAAGAGATTAAATTTTTACCTCTCTTTGACGCTTCTCCTTCCTCTTTCTCCTCTCCAACTTTGCACGTGCTCAAACTATATCAATGATTTTCGATAGTCTTTACAAAGCCTAAATTTATAGGAATTAAATTCAATTAATGATTGATATTATAGAAGTTTATTTTGGAAGAGATTGTTGTTCATATGTATATATGTATACTGCAGCATTAAAGTAATATGACTGTTTGATTATAATGTTAATCAAAAGATAGAAGTTGATTGGAACTCACCCTCCTCTCTAATATTCAAATATTATGAAAATTATAATTTTCTTAATATTTTTTTAGGTAAATATTTTGAATTTTTAGTATTGGACACATCAACCAAAATAAGAAAATATTGAATAAAGAGAAATTGTAGGAGCTATAAAAATAGCATTCACCGAACACACATTATTCTTACATTAAAAAATAAAATTCTAAATTGGAAGATATCAATGATCAACACTAAATATATAACGAGTATCAAATAAAATAAATAGATATAATATCATTTGCCATTGATTCACGCACTACTAAAGCTAGTAAGAGATATGAAATTTTTAACTCTCTTTGACGCTCCTCGCTCTTCTTTCTCCTGTCCAACTTTGCACATGCTCAAATCATATCAATGATTTCCAATAGTCTTTATAAAGTCTAAAATTCCAAGAATTAAATTCAATTAATGATGATATTAGAGAAGTTTATTTTGGAAGAGATTGTTGTTGATATGTATATATGTATACTGCAGCATTAAAGTAATAGGACTGTTTGATAATAATGTTAATCAAAAGATAGAAGTTGATTGGAACTTACCCTCCTCTCTAATATTCAAATATTATGAAAATTATCATTTTTTTAATATTTTTTGGGTAAATATTATAAATTTTTAGAATTGGGCACATTAGGCAAAATAAGTAAAGAGAAATTGTAGGAGCTCAACATTTATATATATATATATATATATATATATATATATATATATATATATATATATAGATTGTATGAAACTTATATTAATGTTACGCACCCACTCTAATTTATTAGTTGGTCCAATAGCGGAAAACTTTAGACTCAACTTCAAAAAAGTTATTATTATTTTTTGGATACAGAAGAGGGCATAAGCCAAAACAAAAAGACAAACACACAGAGCAATCAAAATCTCACACTTTTAGGCCAAGAGATTCCAAGCCAATCATTCTCAAGAAGCCTGATCACAGAGGAAGGCAGATTATGAAGCACATGAATACTTAACTGTTGCTTCAAAGCCTCATTGGCCAAGCAATAAACAACAAAATTAACCTGCCACACCGTATGAACCACTTCAACATATCAATTCTTCTGCAGAAAATCTCGACATGCACTAACTAAATTAGCATGAGCACTTGTACACAACGAACTGCCATTCATCCAACCTACTACAATTGAAAAGTCAACCTTCAAAACAACATTCAAATAACCCAACTCCCAGGCAAGAGCCAATCCCTGTATAGCAGCCTAAAGTTTCACCCCCAAAGCATTACAACAACCTATATTAATCATGAATCCCTTTAGCCATCGCCCATTACTGTCTTTTAAGACCCCTCCACCTCCTGTTATACCAACCAGACCCTTACTACATCCATCTGTATTGATTTTAATATAGCCTAGCAAAGGAGGTGACCACCCAAAAAGGCATTCCTCATATACAACAGTAGGAAAGACATCACAAATATGCTTAGACAAAGTAGTATTAACCTCAAAACAATGGTTATTGATAAATTCCACCTTGACATGATCATGCTCACTGACATGTTGAAAAACAAAAGTACAACGCCATTTCCAAATCCACCAAAGGGTAATAGCAAATCTATCATGCTAGCTAAACTGTTTCCCTTCTCTTCTATTATTGATCAGGTTAAACCAAACCCAATCCAAAAAATTATTGCACTGAGTACTATTGGAAGCCTTATGCAGAGATGGGTGACCCCAAATACCAACAACTTTATGACAGTCCCGAAAAAGATGCAAAAGGCTCTCTTCAATACTAGAGCATAAAGGGCAATGCGAATTATCCACAAACCCTATGCTAACCCATTCAACATTACACATAAGCCCACTATTACATGCAAGCCAAATGAAAACACGAACTCTTTAAGGGACATTAAGCCTCTAGATCAATTTTCAGATATGTCCACCTTCATCTGTCATGTGCTGCTGGACTTCATAAGTTGTTTTAACTAAAAACCATTATTTGAGAGAGACCAGCACACCTTGTCCTCTATATCTTGGTTAAAATGAACGTAAAATGCAAATAAAATTTACTTAACTAGAAGAGGAAGCAGGTCAGTCAAATCTGCTCAGTTATAACCTTGACCCATAATCCAGTAATCAGCAACCATTTTACACTGATCAACCAAAGGAACCTCCTTTAACGCAACCGACAACAAAGGAACTTCCATCAACCAAGCTTTTGTCCAAAAGAGAGTGTTGCGACCATTACTAAGTCTTTTTCGCATACCTTGAAGCAAAGTAGAAGAAGCTTTAACTATACCCTGCCAAACAGAGGAAGCTTTATGCTTATTTGTAATTCCCACTACAGAACTATCACGTCTAAAGTATTTTCTCCGCAACACTCGAGACCAAAGACTATCCACTTCAGTAGTAGCTCTCCACCCCAATTTAGCAAGAAAAGCCAAGTTCATTTGATAGAGGTTACGAATACCTAAACCACCATAAAGCTTTGGCAAACTCACCACATTCAAATTGACAAGACTAAAGTGCCTTCTACTATGATCACCCCCACCCCACAACAAATGTCTTGCAATTTTCTCAATCTCGTTACAAATGGATTTCGGGATACAAGGCGTTTGCATAGAGTAATAGGGAATACTCATTAAAACAGATTGAACCAACACCACTCTTCTAGCATGGAACAACGTTTTAGACCTCCATCCAGCAAGTCTAGAATTAACCCGATCAAGCACATGTTGAAAATTTTATTTCATTAAGCGGCCATGAACAACATAAGTCCCTAAAATATTTACCCATCTCCTTAATAATTGGAATTCTCAAAGAAGAAGACAAATTGTTGGCCAAAGTACTGGACACATTTCTAGAAATAAAAAGGCTCGACTTTGAATAATTAATATGTTAACCCGAGGCTTGATAAAAAGAATTCAAGCAATCCTGCACCACCCTCATCTGATCCATAGAAGCTTTAGCAAAAAGAACCATGTCGTCTGTAAACAGAACATGAGAAAGAGGCGGCCCTCCTCTCGAAATAGATATTGGCTTCCATATACCTGCTTGAACAAACTGATTAATTTATTGGGAAAGTCATTCAATGCACAACACAAATAAGTACGGAGACATAGGATCTCCTTACCGAATACCTCAAGAAGGCTTAAAAGAATTAAGCTTAGACCCATTCTAGACAACAGACATAGAGGATGATGAAACACACTCCATAATATTTTGAATCCAAGTGGAAGAAAGCCCCACATCCATCAAAGTATCCTGCAAGAAATCCCATGAAACTCTATTATAAGCTTTGTCCAAGTTGATTTTGATTGCCATAAACCCCTTTCCAGCTCTCTTAGTGTGCATAAAATGAATAACTTCTTGAAAAATCACCACATTATCACTTATTTGCTGCCCCAGAACAAAACTACACTGCATCGGAGTAACAAAAAATGGAAGGACAGGCTTCAACCGATTCACTAAGACTTTAGTAATGACTTTGTAAAGGACATTACAAAGACTTAAAGGCCGCATTTGCTTCAAGTACTCAGGGTTAGGAATTTTAGGAACAAGCACAATTAGAGTGTCATTAAGAGTGGCAGGCATCTTTCCTTCTACTAAAAAATCCAACACAAGTTTATAAACCGAGTCCCTAACTACCATCCACATTCGTTGATAAAAGCTAGCATGATACCCATAAGGTTCGGGGGCCTTAAAAGGGGCCATGCTGAAAACTGCATGTCTAACCTCTTACGAATTAAAAGGCTTATAGAGGTGTGCAATTTGATCTGGGGTCAAATGAGGAAATAAACCTTATGGAAAAATAGTCCTAGTCATAATATTGCCAATCTCTGCAGAGTAAAGGTTTCTGAAAAAAATCAAATGACTTATGCTTGAGCACTTTTATGTACCAATCCAATTCTCACTCTTATCTTTAAGGCCATGAACGAAGCTATTCTTCCGGTGAACCATAGTAGAAATATGAAAAAATTTCGTATTCTGGTCCCCAGAGTTAATCCAGTCCTTTCTGGATTTTTGAAACCAAAATAGCTCTTATTGCTGGAGCACTAAGTCTAACTCTTTATATAATTTCTGCTCCAAAAACATCAATCTGAGTTTTGGATTATTAGCTAACTGCCTTTGGATGCTTGTTATTCTTCCCCATAACCATCTTTTATTCTTAAAAATATTCCCAAAATAATTCCTATTCCAATCTTGCAAAGAAGTTGAGAGTAACTTCATATTTTCCAAAACCAACTTCCTATTATCCCAATTTCGTTTAACTACATAAACAAAATCTAGGTGAGTATACCAGGCCGCCTCTATTCGAAAAGGCCGATTAACACCAATTGTTAGACAAGTTTGAGGCGCAATAATGATCAGAGCAATATGAGAGACCGAAGTATCTGGAAATTTGTTCTGCCATAAAACGTTACAAACTGCCCTATCCAACCTTGCACTTTTAAGAGTGGTCGGAATCTTGCCTCTCGTCCAAGTGTACCGAGGCTGAACAAAACCCAAATCAAGTAAACCTTCTTCCCGCATCCAATAACTAAAAAAAGCACTACGAGTAGGAGAAAAATTAGCATCATTATTTACTTCATTACTAGAAAACACCGAATTAAAGTCTCCTATAATTAGCCAAGGACCATCCACTGTTAAATTAGTGCTTGTCAACTCCTCCCAAAGCTTCTTCCTGTGAGTAACATTAGGACTGCCATATACTAAAGAAAAAAACCAAGAATAACTTGACCTTTGGTTAATACGACATTGGATAAACTAAGGATGAGTATGCAGAATATCCACTCCCAAATCTTGTCTCCAAAACAACCATAATCCACCACTAAAACCTAGAGCTTCCACCCTAACCCATCTCTCAAAATCGATACGTTTACAAACCATATCGGCACAAGAACCACCAATCTTAGTCTCAACAAGTCCCAACATAAAAGGCTTATGAGACTGAATTAAAAACTTTAAGGTGCATTCAAATTCCCTTGAAGCCGCCCCTTGTACATTCCAAACTAGAATCGACATAAAAAGAACCCTATTAACTAAAAAAAAAAGAGAACTCTAAACAGAAGCAAAAGAGGATCTTGGTTAATTCAGTTGTCCCCTTTCTTCGAGCATCTCACCTTCTTCAAGGTTAGCCAACTCCTCATTACCAATAAATCCCTTATCCTTAGAGGATTCTTCAATATCCTCCTCATTCACCTCATCCTCTTCCATTCCTATATTTTCCCAATTATTTGGAGGATTAGATAAATGAGGCAACCCTAAAGGGCCCAGGTGGAAATCTTCAGCATCCTTTATAAGAAGAGAAGCATTTTTTACAGCCATAACAAGACTTTCATTATTGCATATTACTACTATAGAAGAGTCTTTATCTCATTGGCCATAAAATAACTGTGTGCTCAGCAGTAGTAGTAGCTTGCCGAGATGAGGAAGCCGTCCCTTGCTTAGCCATATGAGGAGGTCCCATCCTACCTAGTTTAGGAATTTTGTGAAAATCAATAGACAACACACTTTTACCTCTTAAATTAGAGTTCTGAACTTACGCATTGGGCCTAGACCCACGGCCTCTACCTCTAGAGCCATTAAACCCTCTTAAGACACTACTATGGGCTTCAGGCCCATCATCTCCAATATCATTCACACCCAAATCATTGGCTAGATCATCAGTTTGTAAAACAAAAAATTAAGAAACTCCCATACTAGAAAGACTAGAATTATGAAGACCGGAATCTTTCTTTGGCGCCAAAATCTCATTATTCCTGATTGCATTCTTCTGTTTACCATCCTTATCATTAGACCTCCGAGATTTTCGGTTTATGATCATCCAAGATCTGAATTTTTCCATGATCTCTAGATTTGCCAAATCTTTTTCCTTCCTAATCTGATCACCTCCATCATCCTTGTGTTCCTTCGCCATACACTCTCCTCCGGCCACCTTATGGAGAATTTCTATAAAAGAAACTGGACGAGATGGGTAGGATTCTTTCTTATGACCACACTTGCCACATTCAAAACAAATTAAATGGATACCTTCATACTCAATTCGCCTAACTCGCCTCATGAGCTTAAATTTACATAAAAGAGGCTTTTGAAGGTGTAGTTCAATCCATAGACGTGCAAACTTCCCTCTAGATTGAGTACATGCATTTGCATCCACCTTAACAGGTTTTCCAATAAGCTCACCAACCCGTATTAAAAACTGTCCATCATAATATTCTATTAGAAGACATGGAAATCTCACCCATGCAATAATTCTATCAATAGTCACTAATTCTGGATCAAAGTTAGGAGTCCATTGACAAACATTTAAATAGTGGTCTAACATCATCCAAGGTCCTTCAAACAGGGCATAGTTATAGTCTTCAATTAAAGCAAACTTAACCAAAAAGAAATCATTCTCAATTGCTACCACATCCATAACAGATTTAGGACGCTAAAGTTCACGAAGACATCGTTCAAAGTATTTAAACCCGATTGTACGTCCTAAAACCTTGACAATTAAAGTCATTCTCCATTGTTGTCTTAAACGAAGCTTCTCTTCCTTGGAGACCCAGATAAAAGGGCATTCCTCATTGGACTCTAAATCACATAAGTCCTTATCATCTGAAATATCTCCTAAAGGGTTCCTTTCTGGTACAAAATGATTTTTTAGTTAGAGTGTCCCTAAAGGATAGTTGTGAACCAATAGTGTTCCCTATTCCAGCACCTTCCACTTGACCTTCTTCCACCTCCATATTAGTCTTAAGGACCAAACTTTCGTTAGCTAACTTCTCTTCAATCATTGTCGCTTTACATTGCCTGATGCTACGTTCAAGAAGATTGGTTTCCTGAAGCGAATGGCTAGGGTCAGAGAGAGTCTTTATTTTTTAAATTAAATTAATTTTTAAAAAAGTTACTATTATTTATATAAAAATATTAATGAAATTCATAATCATCCACAAATATTCTATTCACTCTTTTATTTATAAAATTAAGAGAAATTAACTGTGTTTAAATTAAATAGACTAAAATTTTAATTTTGTATTTTAAGATTTGAGGTTTTATTTGCATTGTTTTCTTTTTTTTCAATTTATCATAAATAAAATTCACATTTTTTTTTTGCCATTATAAATTGGACGAGAGGGGAGAAACGTTGCTAAATTTTCTGCTATATTCATGAGGATTTGACCATTAAATTAAGGCAAACACGGGCAAATTCACAATTGTTATTAACAATTAAGCGAGTCATAAGATTCTAACATATAGTTAAAAGAAGGAAAGAAAAAAAACCCAAATTCTTAGTTTCACCCTGAACTTTATTTAATTAGCATTTATCACTCTTCAACTTTTATTATGTTTTATTTAACATTTAAACTTTTTTTTAAATCTATCTAATTCTTATAATACATACAATTGAAATATTTTTTAAATTAATGTTGATATGGACATAAAAGAAATTTATATAAACTAAAATAATTTAATAAATGAGAGAATATAATTAAAAAATTTTAAATTTTTTGATATTAAATATTATTTTGAAGTTAATTTTATTATTTATATGTTTAAAATCATTTAAAATTAAATTTTTATCAGATTTGATTTTATATGAGTTAGATAGAATTAAAACTTACAAGTTGAAAGGTAAAAAAAGTTTAAAATAAAAATTTAAAAATTAAATATAAAATAATAAAAATTGAGGCTAATCCTGTACGGTTTAAAGATAAAATGTTGCATTCAGCCAAAAAAAAAATTTAGAGAAGTTATGGCTGTAATTGTCCCCCACTTCCTACGGCATGGAGCTTGTAGAAAAGCGTATGATTTGTAGCTGAATATGAACAAAAATATTCAAAGATTCACATTAAATTATTGAATTGAAGATAAAGTAAAGTGAATTGAGATTAGACTTGAAATAAAATACATCAATAATAGAGATTAGATTTACACCTACAACAATTAAAGACTATTGTGCCTAGAACAATGAGTACTGCAAGTGTATCTCTATCAACACTCATGAAAGTGTCTTACACTACCATTCATATTTTTAATAAGTCTTTTGTTATTAGTTTGCCTATTGATTTTTTTTTTATTTGATGTTTCAATATTTAATAATTTATAAAATTTATATTAAATAAATTTTATAACAAGAAAATTTATTTTTGTTATATAGAAGATCTAAATTTAAAAAGACATTTAAAAAATATAAAATTTTTACTACAACAGTATCCGCACTGTTTCGCGTGGCTTTCATAATCACTCAATACCATTTTTGGGTCCACTGACAACCAATTAAATTGCCGCAGGGAATTCATTAAATTGATGAACTTCTTGATTTACATAAATAAACGTCAATTGATATACAGAGATCCATGGTGTAATTGAGATTTAACTATGACTATGACTACTAATTAATTAAGATTGAACTGATGCTGAGCGAAGCAGAAACTGAAACTTGTCCCGTTTTCACTCCACCGACACCATTTCCAAACTTTTTACAGGAACCCACAATTCAAAATTTCATATGCTAAAAAAAAATTGTGTTTTTTTGGCCAATAAAATAAATTATGTTGGAAGCATAAAAAAATTACGAGTTACATGCAGTTAAGAATATTGATTTTTAAAATGTGTGCCAGAATTAATTAATCAGTTTTTTTTAATATTCAAAAACTATTTGTGCTAATTTATTTAGTTATTAGATATGTGAAAAATGTAATTGAAAATAACTTAAAGAAAAACGACAATTCAATAATATATATAGAGAAATAATTTTTTTAAATGGAAAAAGGATAATAATCAAATTTTAATTTATTAGTATATTAAAAAAAATTATATTATTAAACTACTTAATCTTTAATATGAAAAACAATTCTTAAACGTTACGTAATGCACAAAATATATGATTATGAAATTAAGTAAAAAATCTGCATAGTAATATGACATCATAAAAATAAATAGAACATCTCAAACTAACAAGTATTTTATCTAACGGTTAAGATTTTATACAACCATTAATTGTTGAAATATAATTATATTCAATGTATTTTTTATATTTTCCAACATAATTAAAAAGTTTTAAATATCTTATATTCTTTTAAGTTTGTTTTATTATCATCTTTTAATAATAAATAAAATTAAAATTAAAGTTTGAATTCATGTTTGACAGTCCGAAGCATGGGATTCTTGCATGGAGGTAGTGTTGATGGCTGCTATTTACACAACATGGTTGTTGTTTAGTGGTTACTATTAGTATTTAATTAATATAATTTAAAAAAATTATAAAAATAGTAAAATTTTTTTAATAATATATTTAATATAGTTGTATACATTATACTACGATTTCTACTCAAAACATCACTTAAATAAAAATAGTTCATACCAGCTAATTTTAATTTAGTTCTACTAATTATTGAATCCAATGGTGAGAAAATAGCCCTTCTCTTGATGTAATGTATTCAGGAAGATAAGCTAATAATACACATAGAATTTAAGGAACGTGTTTGATGCGTCAAGATCACACAACAAGAATTATTTGGAAAAAAAATTGTGTCCATAAAAAAAGAGAATATATATATATATATATGTGTGTGTGTCTTTTGAAAGGCTCATCCAATGAAGACTGAGATCGTTAAAAACTCCACATCTCATATGGGTCATTTTGCCATAAAGTTGCTCTAGATAACAACTGTATCGTTAGTTGAGAATATGAGGAAAATGGCGGTCCATTATGACTAATTAAGCTTATGGCATTTTCAAAATGATGACCTGATCAGGTCCATACATGCATGTCCCCACAGTTGCTCGTGTAATAAAAAGGATAATATTTTTTTCATCTTGTCTTTTCCAAAAGTTTGAGGCTTTCAGCTACACGTATTGACGAATTATACTCTTATAGCTAACAACCGGAGACTATTTTTAGATGATTTGAATTTGAATTATAGATATATAATTATATTAAATTAATTGTTAAAAAATATTTATTATTTTTATAATTTTATTTAAATTAAATTAGATTAATTATAATTTAATAAACTCTAAAAATTTACAATTCAAACTAAAATATACTCCTTTTGTTCCCATAATTTGTCATTCCATATTCAGAATAATAGGAATCTATATTTTCTTTATTGTACTGTACTTTTTTTTAAAAAAACAACTCAATTTGAAATCATGATCTTATGATAAATACAATATAAAATTAATGTCGTGATGTTAAAAGTTAATATGAGATTGTTGTTTGAAGTAATAAGATTTATTAAGATTCTGCATCAAATTTCTCTTTGTTTTGTACTTGGCATTAAAATAATTTGATGAAGGTTCATTATTAATATTTAAGCCATCCAGAAATCATTTCTAGCAAGTAATGCTAGTATCCATCGCACTACCTTTTTTTTTTAGCATGGAGGTGGTGGAAAGAGAGGAAAGGGTATTTGAATTTCCCACCTCTTATAAGTGTCATGTCCCATGAGAAGATAGATAACCATTTCATCCTAGGCGGGCTAACATCACACTGTTTTTTTCTTATGGTTGGGGAAATATATATATATATATATATATATATATATTGTGAAATTCGGGTTAATTTCTACCAATAATAATTTTATCTTGAGAACCATTGTACAAGTGACTAGAGTGAAAACGATTGTACTAAAAATCACCCCAAGGTAGATTCCCAAGAAAGAGTGGTGGGGTCACAATGCCTCCTTAAAAACCACCCTCCTTAGACAGAATCTATCAAGACAAGTAATTTTAATAGCATAATAATTAACAACAACTATACCTGACAATAGCTAATAAATAGACATAAAAGAGAACACCAAAATTTAATGAGGCTCGATCAATTATGCCTACGTCCTTGGACACTACTAAAATAATATTTCACTAATTGAGAAAATATTACAAAAGAGAGAAAAAAATTAATTGCCAATATATAAGAGAGGGCAATTTTGGGATGATTAACTAAGGGAGGGGAGAAGTCTATTTATAACCAAAAACTTTGCCTTCCTCTTAAAAACTAAACAATGTGGGATTGGCAATTTTGCCAAAAAACCCAACAATTTCCCTCCCAATTTCTCTTTTATTCTCAAGCATGCATTGAAATCCCTAACTAGCAGCCATGGGATAGAGCCTTTTATATCCAACTATCTAATTTTGTTCCAAAACTCTAACCTTTTTTCCTTCCTTGGACTTCCATATGCCCTTATGATGTGCCATTTTGTCTCCTCCTTAATCCAAACATCTATGAAGTTTGGAGTTTTATGTAAGGTTTGCACTTCCCATTCCTCCTTCCACCAAAAAGCTAAACCCCCTGATCTCCCATTTGGTTCCATGTAGATCCCATTTTTGAAGCCCAGCTGGATTTGCAATTTCTCCATTTCTTATAAGATTGCTTTGTTTCCATGAGAAAAAATATCACTGGATTCGCTTTATGAATTAATTTCTTCAAGACTTTTTGGGTGAGTGAGCTTCCCAAACCTTAACAATTCCATGACAGTATACTCATTATTATGAATGAACTA
>CATIWM010321574.1:0-15646 GCA_949671775.1 Mallotus repandus | reverse complement strand
TAAGTTAGACAAGTTGAGTTCTATTTTTCCTTCCTACTTCCCAAAATATCTACTATCTAATGTTATTATTATTATTATTATTATCATTATCATCATCATCATCATTATCATTATTATTATTATTATAATAATATTTTTAATCAAATATCAAGAAAAAGTTCAAATTAATCCTCCTTCTATGCTAAAGCTCAATTTAGTCCCTAAGATTCTCATGTAAACAAGTCAACTGGATTCAATTCATGAAAAATACACATAGTCAAATGGAATGATTTAAAATGTATATGTTCACATAATATTAATTATGGATGAAAATAGGGATGTTACATATGATGTTTTAAACAATATAAAAGTGTAATTCCAATTAATTTCTAAGTTTAGTTCCACTTACATTATCTTTATTTAGACAGCCTTTTTTGTTATGCCCTGTCTTTTTACACAATGAACATGTCATAATAGCTCCCTTGCGAGACATTTTCCCACTCGTTTTAGGTTCTTCAGGATCTTGCCTTCTTGATAATTTAGGTCTACCTGCACTCTTTAGCGCATCAAGTGGTAACAGGGGTGGTATGTCTGTCTTTGGCCATATGTTTTTGCCCTTCACTGGTTACATACAATACTGATATGCTGCCACATACATTTCTTTGCTATACCACTTGTCTAAATACTCTTTAAGAACTTTTTGACTATGGTTTAATGCACATGCTCCATGAGGGCATGGAATCCCTGTGAGAGACCAAGCTCGACATGTGCAGCTCCTTCTCTCTAAATTAACTGTGTGCCTATCACTCCCTTCACTAATTTTATACCCTTTATCCCCATTCCACTCTATAGTGCACATTGCAGCTATCTCTATATTTTTGTTTAATTTTGCACATGCACTTGGACTTGCATTGTAATACCATTTATTAGTTGCATCCTTTTTTCATGAATTCTCTTCATGCAATCAACTCTCACAAAATCTAACATGGCAAGAATATATTTTTATCTTGCTTTCACTAAAAGGCCATTAAAGGATTCACACATGTTATTACAAACAGTGTCACATTTTGAATGAAAAGAAAAGTAAAACCTGCACAATGTGTGAGGAGGATAATTCAGCAAGTGTTCCACAGAACCACTCCCTAAGGCATCAAGTTTCTCTAGCTGATCTATAAACATCTGCTCAAATGGGCTCTTTACCCATCTCCAAAAGTGTTATCTAAAATCAATTCCTCTCCATCTCTTCTGCCAGGCAATATATATGTGCATTGCACACCATTGATGCTCCTCCAAAGGTAGTTCTTGCTTAACTGCTTTTATCAAACCTTGTATACAACATCCCATTATCAAATTATGTAATACAAATGATTAAAAAAAATTAAGAATACAAAGCACTCATCTTTTTAATTAAAAATTTTGACCTTTTGCATATCACTAATTATGGTTAATTGACTATTATCATCCAAAACAAGATCTTCTTTCAAATGCTTCAAAAACCATAACCAATTATCCTTGGTTTCAGACCTCACCATAACCCATGCAACTAGATACCTTTGGTCATTTACATCCCTTCCCACTATTGTTAGCAACTCTCCTTTACACATATTCTTGATTAAGCACCCATCAAGTCCTAAGATTAGTCTACACCCTGCTCTCCACCTAAGCTTTAACGCCTGAAAGCAGATATAAATTTTACTAAATCTGCTTGTGCCTTCTTCATAAAAAACTTCCACACTTGTACTAGGATTGGTCTGTCTCAACTCCTCTGCATAATCCCAAATTCGTCTATAATCATCCTTGTAGTCCTCTTCAAGCTCTTTTAGGATGGTCCTCTTCACTCTCTTAGCCATGGTTTGATTTATCTCAAGCTTTAAGTGCTTCTTAGCATGTGCACATATCTTAGCACAAGTAAGTTCATGATGGTCTTCAATTATGTCTTTAAAATATGACACCAAATATTCACATGAAGCCCTCTTGTTTTTCCATATCCTTGTACATCGATGGTTTAGATTGCAAGTTTTAACAAGGAAATCACGACTCTTTTTTTCTAAACTTGCATATATCATCCATGGACAAGCTTGTTTACATCTATATCTTACTCTAAAATTTTCATTCTTTTCATATTTGATTTCAACCCCTCTTACAATGGCATATTTTGCAACTGCCATTCTAAATTCTACAACATTTTTGAAAACCATTCCAACTAAAAATGCAGGCACAATACTTTCAGGGTTGTACATAACCTTTTTTATTTCCTCCTTTGAATGTTTTTCTGCCCTTCTACCCCTTCCTCCTCTTTAAAATTATGCTTATCATCACTGTCAATAAATTATGGATTAGTACCAACCTCTTCAGGTGCATGATCCTCTTTAATAACAGGTTCATCAAAACCAACATCTTCAAGAGGAGGTTCATCATTGATGGTACAGTCATCTGATTTGTCTTCAGCCCACCTTTGCTTAAATTTTTTACTTCATTTCTTAAATTTTTCCTTGCTTCAGCAAGTTCTTCATCAAAGGCATCTGAACTACTATCATCAGTTGCATTTATATGATCTTCATCTTGTTCGTATTCATCATGGCCTTCAGTCTGATTAACTTCTAAATGGTCTGTCATATAATGACTTTCACTGTCAAGTGTATATACAGAACTAATGAATGCTGCCTGCACATCATCCCTTAGTTGTTCTTGCACCTTTTCCCTTGGTTGCTCATCATTTGTAAATTTTTATTCTTTAACTTGTTGATCATCGTTAGCAACTTCTCGATCTTTAAATTGTTGTCCGGAATATGCATTGCCTGAACTCTGTCCTGCTTCTTGATGGTCTGAAATATGGTCAATTTGAATATCTGCTTGGTGTCTTGAACTAGTGGTGCTTTGTTCTTGCACATTAGACCTTGTCTGTTCTTCAGCTTAAGCTTTTGGTTTTTCCTCTTGTTCTTCTTTCTCATAATTTTTGCTCTCCTTTTTCACACTAACTTCAAATAAAACATATCCTTCATCTATAACCTCAATGTTTATATGCTCATTCCTATTACCCAAATCACTCCCTTGCTCACTACAGGCCACATTTATTCCATCATTATCTCTTACCTCCACATTAAATAACTTCCCCTCATGTTCAATTACTTTCTCACCTACTGCAGATTCACCAACAATCAAGTCACATATGTCCCCACCATGTACCTCAGCATCTCCCCTTACGTCAAAATTTATGTCTTCCATTTCATCACCCTATGTACCCTTGTCAGCATCACCATCTTCCATGTCTTCATCACTACTAACATTAATATGTTCTAATGCTAACTATGGCATATTTATAATTTCAAGTTCATCAACAACATGTTTAAGAAATAACTTCATATGCACTACACCAAAAACTTCACTTACAGGCAGCATCTTATAAACAAAGTCATCGTTGTAAATGAACCTAAGACCATTATCCATTGAACTCCCCCTAGGTAACAAAAAAATCTTTAGTTTTTGACCATACCCCATACTCCTTATCTTTTTCTCAATCCTAAATAAACATATTCTGTCTATATCATAAACTTTCCATTTAAGTATTTCAACATCAACATACCTGAGTTTGGGATCCCTCAGAAATTTACCACCATGATGTATAGTGAAAATTATAGGAACATCATCACCACCCATCTTCCTGCAATGATATTAAAAACATATTAAGTTCTGTTTATTTTTAAAAAAAAATAAACTCAATTTGTCTCATTAAATGGATTATAGCACTACCTTTTTCAATCAGATAATTTCAAAACTCTATCACCTTTCACAGCCTATACAATATTGAATTTGCAACACACCCTGAAACGTCTTTTTGTGCATTCAGAATTTTCCAAAATGACAGGGAAGCTCTCTATTTTTTTTCTTTCTTAGCTCACACCTGCCACAATAGAAGTATTAATGCACTTAACCACTCCCTCTTGAAGAGAAATACATGCAGGACACGTTGCATTCAATTCGCACCAAAACAACAGTTACAATTGGCTACAATTTTTTTTTCAACAGTTACCTTGGTAAAGACAATTGCCATTCTAAATCCCATAAAAAATTGCCCTCGGCTTCATTCACGTTCCTTATGTAGAACATGCTACCCACGCATTATTTTTTGCCTGATTTTGGATTTAAAAGGCCAAAATTTATAACATGTGGGCTTATTTGTTGAAAAAAGTAAAAATGGGCTTTTTGGGCCCGAGACATAAGTTTAGGAGCCTCTTTGTATATTAGTCCATTATTAAAAGGAAAAATCCATTATTTAGTCCTCAAACTTTTCGAGTTTTCTACCTTTCATCCCTAATAATTTATTTTGATGAATTGAGTCCCTCAACTTTTATTTTTCCATCTATTACATCCTTTTTTCATGGTGAATTTCAAATTGAAGATGTTGTTTTCTATTAAATTATAAAAGCACATCTCAACCAATTATTGGTTGTAAGCTTGATCATTTGAACTTGATTTCACTATTGATTGTGAGCTACACCTATATGTTGATGCAAATTGTTTGTTGTTGATAGTTGGTTGAGTCATGCATTTCGTTGAGACATGCATTTTGTTGAGATGTATTTTTATAACTCAATAGAAGACAACAATATCTTCAATTTAAAATTCACTATTAAAAAAGGATGTAATAGATGAAAAATAAAAGTTGAGGAACTCAATTCATCAAAATAAATGATTAAGGACGAAAGGTGAAAAACTTGAAAAGTCTGGGACTGGGTCTTCTCTTATTAAAATGTGAAAACATATATACTTTTTTCGGTATACTTTTCTTAGTTATTTTGTTGAACTTTGGAAAAGGTTGGATATAAGTCATCCTCCCTTTTCCAGTAGTGTCATATATGCAGTAATTCCATATAATCAATATTATTTTAATCAGTTTTATATTAGAAAATATATTTTGATTATTTTTAGATTGGTCGAATGCTCTATTTCACCCCTTAACTTTATCCTTTTAACTCATTGCACCCCTCAACTTTCATTGTGACCAATACAACATCTAAACTTCTATTTAGGACTCATTTGACTCTTGAAATTAACATTTTTAACCCATTGAATTTATGACTTGCCAGGTTGTCCAATTGCGTGAATATCACACATTTTAGAGCAAGTGACACACATATATAAATAATAAAATTTATAGAAAAAGACCAAATTACTATATAAAAGCAAACAAAATTTTTAATTGAATCCTTTATCTTTATTTTCTCATTTTTATCATCCATTAGACCACTATACCACTGCCCACCATACATACACCATCAAAACCATTACCAATTTTTACCAAAGCTTCCAATATTGTCACACATGGACGTCATTTGATTTCATAAAATTAACAAATAAACTAAAAAGAAAATAAATAATGAAAAATAATGAAAATTCCTTCATTGGCATTATATCAAACAAGTGGTGAGCAAATACAAAATCACCATCATTGCAATTAGAGCAGTCTCTACATCACTAGCATCGCCTTCTTCTCTTTCCCACCAAGCAAAGCAGTCTCTCATGCATTAAAACAAATCCATTTTGATATTTTTTAACACTATTATTACAATTGACATAAAACATCTATATAATAGCTAAACAACATTTTGTATTACCAGAGTGAGAAACCATTACCATTCTTTAAACTTACAACATTTTCACACATGGACACCATTTGATTTCAGAAAATTAATAGTAATCTAAAAAAATAAATAATGAAAAATAATGAAAATTTCTTCTTGGCATTATATCGAACGAGTGGTGAGCATAATAAAAAATCACCATTATTTCAATTTCATTACATATACTCATAGGCTCTACATCATTGGCCCTTATTAGAGCAGTCTCTACATCATCAACATCACCTTTCTCTCTTTTCCCACCAGGCAAAGCACCTCTCATGTATTACAACAAATTCCATTTTAATTTTTCTTAACACCATCATTATAATTAACAAAAAAAGGTCTATATAACAGCAAAACAAAATCTTTGTATTACCAGAGTTAGAAGACAATGTTGAGTTGCGCTTTACATATAGATCTCCATCATTTCCTTCAAACGAGTAAGAGTTAATGTATGTCCTGTAAGCAGCTTGGCTGCCTCTGTCACCAGAGGAGAAGAGAGATTAAAAAAAAGTGAAGAAATTTGTTTGAAAAAAAAAAAAGGAGAAGGTGGGTGCATGATGGGATTTTTTTAGCTTCTTTGAAGAAATTTGTTATATAAAAAAAGTGAAGATTGATTGTTATTCAGATGAAAGTGGTGACAGTGATGGCAAGAGAGAGGATGAGAGAAAGAACGGAACAGAAAAGGTGGGTTTTTTCTTTTGTTTGTATTAATTTTTTCATTATTTTATTTTTGACCCATTATTTTTGTTTTATTATTTTATAATTCTTCAATTTTACTTTTATTTTAAAGTGAGGAAAGAGAAAATAAAAGTGAATTAAAAGTTGACACATAAACTTAATACATCCATGTCAACGCGCGTTTATTCTACACGTGTGATTTGTGCAACTCATGTGTCAAATAGGTCTTAAATAAAAATTTAGATGTGCTATTGATCACAATAAAAGTTTAGGGGTACAATAGGTCAAAAGTGTAAAGTTTAGGAGTGAAATAAAGCATTTGACCATTTTAGATTTGTGTTTCACTTTGTCTTTGAATCACTCGGTACTTTTATACTCCTTCTGTTTTTAAATAATTGTCGATTTAAAAGTCTAATTTTATGACGTTTTAAGTTAACAATACATTTTAACTATTTTTTTATTTCATTTTTATTTAATATAGGAGAATTAATTGAATAAATATTAACTTTTTTTGAGACTCTATATAAAGATAATAATTGGTTAAGAAATTATTATAAAAATAGTATAATATTTTATATATATATTAAATATATTTTTTAATTTATATAAAAAAAACTTAAAGAACAATTATTTAGAAACATGTCGAATATAAAGTATGTAAACAAAAGAAAAATAAATAAATAAAAGAAAAGTGAAGAAAATTCCTCTTTTTCCTCTACATGTAGTAATGATAATATACAGATTCCACATGTCAAATGCTAATAGCTTATTAAAATGAAAATCACTGTTACCAATAGCTTTTGCTTACTTTCCTTTTTCTTTTTTTTTTTCTTTTTTTTTTTATCTCAAGTCCGAACACCAATATTTGTAGTCATAGACTTGATAATTCTCTGCACATTTTTAGCTTCAATCATGGCAGATGCACTTGTATCTGTAGTGTTGCAGCAATTAGCTTCTGCTCTTCAAGCAGAGATTCAACAAGAAGCAAGATTGCTGTTTGGAGGGCAAGAAGAGGTTCAAAAGCTCACTAATGCACTCACTGCTATAAGGGCTGTGCTAAATGATGCTGAGAAGAAGCAAGTGAAAGAGACTAGTGTTAAAGTTTGGTTAGAAGAGCTTAAAGCCATATCTTATGACTTGGATGATTTGTTAGATGAATGGAACACCAAGATTTATAGACCCAAAATTGAGAGGATTGGCAAGGACAAATCTTTTTTTTCCAAGAAAACGGTATGCTTCCCTCACTTTCTTTCTCCAACTTTTTGTTTCAATCAAACTGTTGTGCGTCATGATATGGGAGTTAAACTGAAGGGTATTAAAGAAAGATTAGATTTTATTGCAAATGAGAAAGAAAGATATCATTTTGCTTTAGAAGGGAGGAGTGAAGAATCAGAAAGGCCAGAAACTACACCTCTAATTGATGTTTCAGAGGTGTGTGGTAGGGAATTGGATAAAGATGTCCTAATAAGCACGTTGTGTGATGATATTTCAGGAGAAATTGACCCTAATTGTCCTCTTGTTGTGTCCATAGTTGGTATGGGGGGGATGGGGAAGACTACTCTAGCTCAGTTGGCCTTCAATGATGAAAGGGTTGATGCCCATTTTGAACACAAAATCTGGGTTTGTGTTTCTGAGTCTTTTGATAAGATGCTGATAGCAAAAATGATCATTGAAGCTACTGATGTACACCGGCTCCACATATTTTGGTCTGAATTGCAGAAACAATTACAGGACTGTGTAAATGGAAAGAAGATCCTTCTTGTGCTGGATGACGTCAGGATTGACGACTTCCAAGTTTGGGAACCGTTAAAAGTTCCTCTTAGATCTGCAGCATTAGGAAGTAGAGTTCTTGTTACTACAAGAAATGAGAGAGCTTCAATAATGATGGAAGCCTCCTATAGGCTCCCTCTAGGGAAGTTGTCACCTGGGGATTCTTGGTCATTGTTTAGTAGATTGGCATTTTATGGAAAAACTAGAGAGGATCGCTGTAATTTGGAAGAAGTTGGAAGAAAGATTGCAGACAGGTGCAAAGGCCTGCCTTTGGCTGTAAAAACTTTGGGGAGTCTGATGCGTTTCAAGGAAACAAAGCAAGCTTGGGAGGCTGTTCTCGATAGTGAACTGTGGGAAATAGAAGAGGTTGAAAGGGGAATTTTTACACCTCTACTGTTGAGTTATTATGACTTACCATCCCCTATAAAACGCTGTTTCACCTACTGTGCTTTATTTCCAAAAGACTATACGATGGACAAGGAAACTTTGATACACCATTGGATGGCACAGGGTTTTCTTGTTCCATCAGGAGGCATGGACATGGAACAAAAAGGTGCTGAGTACTTTGACAACTTAGCAATGCGTTCGTTTTTTCATGATTTGGAAAGAGATGTAGATGATCCTACAAAGATCACTTGCAAGATGCATGACATTGTGCATGACTTTGCTCAGTTTCTTACCAAGAATGAATGCCTAATTATGGATTTTGATATGGATGTTGATGAGAGACATATTTCAAGGTTGGATCTACTGCATACAAAAACTCGTCACCTGACCTTAATTGGTCCAATGGAATGCTTCCATCGTTCTGTTTATAATTTCAGAAATCTACGAACATTGCAGGTCCTGCAAAAGGAAATGGTAACAGTTTCAGCTGATTTATTTAGAATAAAAGAAATTTCAGGTAATTTATTTAACTGCCTGACTTCTCTTAGGGGATTGGATTTAAGGCATACTTTGATTGCAAGACTCCCAAGTAATATTGGCAAACTTTTGCATTTAAGATGGCTTAACTTGTCTTCACTGGACTTGGAGGATTTGCCCAACGCATTATCAAATTTATATAATTTGCAGATATTGAACCTTGATCGTTGTAAACGACTTCAGAGGCTACCAGCAGGTCTGGGAGAACTGATTAACCTGAGATATCTTAAACTTAGAGAAACTGACTGCCTAAATATCTTCCCAGGAGGCATTGGGAGATTAAAAAACCTTCGCGGGTTAAGCAAATTTGTTGTGAGTGAGAATAAGGAAGGGTGTAACATTGCTGAACTAAAAACCCTCAAGCATCTTAGGGGGCATCTTGAAATAAGCAGGTTGGAGAAAGTTGTGGATGCAGATAAAGCAAAAGAGGCAAATTTGATGAATAAGCACCTTTCAAGTTTGGACCTAGTATTTTCATTTGGGGAGAAAGATGTGATGGAGAATGTGATTGAAGCTTTGCAGCCACATCCAGAGCTAGAAGCTTTACAGGTTTATGACTATGGTGGATCTATTTTTCCTAGTTGGATATCCTTGCTAACAAAGCTGAAACATTTGAGACTCTTGAGTTGTATAAACTGTCTACAGCTGCCTCCATTAGGAAAACTGCCATCTCTGGAAAAACTCTTAATAGGGCACTTCGATAGTTTGAAATCTGTAGGCATTGAGCTGCTTGGGGTAGATCCTGTCACAGATGTTCATGCTGCAGAGTCATTTGTGGCTTTTCCGAAGTTGAAAGAACTCACTTTTCGCTTCATGATTGAGTGGGAAAATTGGGATGCAATAACCACTTCTGCTGCCGTTGCTAGTAGCTCAAGTTGCAGCAGTAGTAACGTCAATGCAATAACAAGAAGGGCAATGCCATGTCTGCGCTCTTTATCTCTATATGATTGTCCCAAGCTAAAGGATATACCACAGTACCTCCAATTGATGCCACTGGAGGAATTGATCATTTCCAGGTGTCCCATTTTGGAACGGCAACACCAGTCGCAATAGCCTTTGATTGGTTAGCACTACATTACACACTAATCTATCTGATTCTACATTTATCATCCAAAATTGTCAATATTATTGGTATACTTCATCTTCTATTCGACTTCGATGAACCCTCATGTACTGTGTCTTGTATTTCAGAATGCTATTCATTAAGCAGCAAGCCGTTGTTATCTATTACTGATTCATATTGCCAAGTTGGTAACTTTTTTTTTCTTTTTGCATTTTGCTGCATCTTTGTGCCTATTTAGCAAGAGGCGTCAAGAGGTAAAGAACGCCAAAACCCATTTGATATTCTCAGCCTGAAATGGCTATATGTTTGGTTCAGCGATTCTAAAAGGGAATAGGTGTCAAAATGACAAACAATATAGCAACATCATTACTTGGAATGAGTCCATTGTGTTCTGTATTTGGATCTGAGAAAAACTTTTTTTTTCTTCAATGTGTTAGCAGGAGTATGTCATGGACATTCTTCAATGTAGTGTTAACAAGCTGCTAATTCTCATTTAGGGCAACCGTGGTATCTTTGGATCGCATATGTAAGTTCTAATTGACTGATTCAACTTGGATAATGCTTCTAAGAATCCGTACTAGAAGGGAATTTCCATTTAACTTTGATTCAACTTGGATAATGCTAATTTTTTCCCATTTTGTTTGTCTTTTGTTCAACTTGGATAATGTTATCAGCCAGTCTTCACGCATCATGCTGTGTCAATGTAGTTGAAATGGCAAAAAATTCGCCAAACTTAGTTGAAATGGCAAAAAATTCGCCAAACTACAGGATTCATAAGAAAATATTGTTTCATGACCTAGCCTAACAACAAAGGATACATGGTCAGAATTGCTGATTCATGAAGTTCTAAGCTGCTGTCTCCAAGTCTCTTTTTGATCCGGGCGGTGTGCGCTATTGTGTGCTGTTGACTGTAACTTCAATTTCCTTAACCACTTTCTGAATTTATAGATGAGATGATTGAACAATTTTTCAAGTTTTCAGTACTTAAGTTCAAACCATAGAACCATCTGCCTGTTCTAGTCTAGTATGCATAGACCTATGGTCCTCCAGTATTCTGTTCAAATAAATGGAAATTCCTAATGTTTATAAAGCTAAAAAACAAATGGATTGAATTTCTTGTTGTCCTCAATCCTGTTACTGGAAAGTAGCGCACAGGACCCTGAATCATGGTTTTCAGTAAATGATGCGGCTCTATCAAATCCTCAAGGTGTAAAATAATTGAGTGAGAGAAGGGCCTTAGAAGAACATTTGCATTAACGGACAAAGGAAAAAACACAATTCTAATAAGAAAGGAGCAGTCACGATGCGGTGCAGCTCTCAATCTTGTTATTATATATATAGGCTGTACAAATACAAAGACATAAATAACCTTAGGGCTACCCACTAAATTTACTATGTACAATATAATAGCTATAATACAGTTTGTAAACTCCCCCTCAAACTGAAGCTAAGTAATCAGCATCTGTTTGTCAATTAAATAGTCATGTCTTGCTCGTGTCATAGCCTTCGTAACATGTGGGAAAGAAATTTCACCGGCTATAAATTTATCACGGATGAAATGACAGTCGACCTCTGTATGTTTTGTGCGCTCATGAAAGATAGGATTGGAGGCAATTCAAATGGCACTCATAGTATCAACATAAAAGGGGATAGGTAATAAAATAGAAATTGATAGCTCTTGCAACAATCCTCTTAGCCAAGTAATTTCACCACAAGCAGTGGACATAGCTCTATATTTAGCAGCAGTAGAAGATTTAGACACAGTATGTTACTTTTTTACATTTCCAAGAAATGAGGGAATCACCAAAAAATATGCACCAATCAGTAGTTGAGCAACGTGTGTCTGGGCACCCCACCCAATCTGAATCAATATAAGCTTTCAATTGAAATGAAGGATGTGAGGAGAAAAACAAACCTCTAGAAGTTGTGCCACGAAGATATCTTATAATACGATGGACAACTGTAAGGTGTGTTTAACGAGGGTCTGCAACAAATTGACTCACTACATTCATAGCATATGAAATGTCTAGACGAGTTGTAGTAAGGTAGACCAATCGCCCAACAAGCTAACAATAATAAGTAGGATCACTAACTCGCTCACCATCATCCTTCCGAAACTTGACATTTACCTCCATTAGTGTATCAACATGTTTATCATATGTTAAATTTGCAAATTCTAACAAGTCCTTTGTAAACTTTCTTTGAGTAATAGCATAACCTCGAGGAGAGAACTCAACTTCTAAGCCAAGAAAATAAATTACAGGCCCCAAATCTTTCATTTTAAAAGATTGACTAAGAAGTTGCTTCAAATGTTGGATGCCTTCAATATCACTAACAGTTATAAGCATGTCATCCACATATAACAAAAGAATGACAATCCCACAAGAAGAATGATAAGAAAACAAGGAATAATCATAATTACTTTAGACGTACCCAGCTGCAAGGACCACATCTCAAAATTTCTCAAACCAAGCTCTTGGAGCTTACTTTAATCCGTATAGAGATTTTTTCAAATGACACTCCATAGACTTATCTTCCAAATATCCTGGAGTTGGACTCATATAAACAAGTTCTTTCAAATCCCCATGTAAAAAGGCATTCTATACATCCATTGGAAAAATGGACCACTGTTGCATTGCAGAAAGAGCTATAACAGTTCTAATTATAGTCATTTTGACAACTGGTGCGAATGTCTCTTCATAGTCAATCCCAAACTCTTGTTTATATCCCTGTGCAACTAATCTTACTTTATACCTTTCAACACTACTATCTGACTTTAACTTAAAAGAGAATACCTATCGACTACCAATAATGGGAGTTTCAGAAGGGCAAGGTACCAAATCTCATGTGTTATTCTCCAGCAAGGTACGTAGTTTTGTGTCCATAGCTTCTTTCCAGCATGGTATTTTAACTGCTTCTTGGTAAGAAGAAGGAATAGCAATAGAATCCAAAGAGCTATGCCAAGATTAAAACGATCAGGGGGTTTACTAACTCAAGCACTACATCTTCTTAAACTTGTCAATTCGTTAGAAGGATCAAGAGATTGAGTACATACCAGTTCAGAAGGTTGTATTTAACCTTGATCTGGGTCAGGATCGGAAGATAGTGTAGATTGTGCCTGTTTCCCTTGACGCTTATAAACTAATAACTGTCGTGTTACATCCTTAGAAATATGGACATCACTGTCATCTCCAGTAGACTCATTTTGCAAAGAGTTAGTGGACTCTGAAAAAAAAAGTAACAAGAGGACCTTTGACCTTAGCAATAGAAACATGATAAAAAAATATTTTCTAAGAAAACTACATGACGAGAGACACGAATACAATGAATCTCAGGATCATAGCATAAGAAAGCTTGCTTAGAGAGTTTTGTTCTTTCATGGGTAGAAAGATGAACAAAACAAGCACAACAAAAAAATGCAATTAAGAATAATCAGGTATCTTATTAAACAACATCAAATAAGGTGATTTATTATTCAAAACTAATAATGGAATGCGATTAATAAGATAGACAGCAGTAGACGCTACTTCAACCCAAAAAGAATAAGGAATCTGTGAATCAGCCAATAGAGTTCTAATAATTTCTTCAGCCAATAGAGTTCTAATAATTTCTAGGATATGACAATTTTTTCTTTCAGATACACCATTTTGTTCAAGAGTATCAGGACAACTCCTTTGAGATTGTATACCTCTAGATTTCAAAAATTCTTGGAACTCTTTTGACATGTACTCTCCTTCTGAATCTGATCGAAGAATTTTTACTTTAGCATCATATTGATTTTTTTATCACGCATAAAAAAAATTTAAAACAAGTGAAAACTTCATATTTATGTCGCAAAAAATATATCCATGTGAACTAAGTACAATCATCAATGAAGAAAACGTAATATCTAAAACCCAACCTAGACAAAGTTGGAGCAGAACCCCAAATATCACTGTGAATAAGGTCAAAAGGTTTGGTAGAGATATAAGAATGAACTGGAAATGGCAATTTCACACTTTTACTCAAGGAGCAACTAATGCAAGATTTATGAATTGAATTCAAAGAAGAAATTTTATTGTTTAATAAACCAGAACTAAACAAAGTATCTAACTTTTTGCCATTGGGTGGCCTAACCTACGATGCCACAAGTGCCAAACCTTAGAAGAACTAGACACTTGTGCTCTAAAAGCAGTTGTCACATCCTTGTTTCTCAAATTGAAGATTAAACCAGTGATCGAATCTACGACCTCTCCCTATCATCTTCCCAGTTAGAAGGTCCTATATAATACAACTAACACGAGAAAAGGAAACAACACAATCATGATCATCAACAAGTTGACCAACAGAGAGAAGGTTACTAGTAAGTTTAGGAACAAAGAAAACATTAGACAAATGAAGAGGGGTTTTTGGATTCAATAACAAAGAGAGATTATCACAACCAACTATATCTAGCTTCTCACCATTAGCTGTAATAATCTTTTAAGCACCTTCACATAGTTTAATGGATAAAGGAGTTGGAGCTCCTGTCATGTGATTTGAGGCAGCAGAGTCAATAATCCAAGGAGAACCTATTCTAAGAGGTGAGAAAGGATTCTTACCAGATAAGCCAACAACAGAAAAAGCTGTAGAGATAGATGAAGACACAGTGTTTTGTACCAACTGTCGAATTTCATCAGAGATTGGTAAGGCTTTACTTCCTGTAGATCTCACATTATCAGTAGCATCCAGGAAACTAATATTTGACTTCACATCAGAATTAGATTCATTTGAAAAGGTACTAGTTGTTGTTGCCCGATAAGCATGGTGATTGCTTTTCTTTCTATTGCCTCCCTTTTGTTGAAGTTCTCTGCATTCAGAAACAATGACCTGATTTCTTGAAATAAACACAATAATTTCTTTTTGTACAATGTGAAGCTATATGGCCAAACTCTTTACATTCAAAACATTGCATCATAGATTGATCTTTTGTTGATGGTTTGTCAACTGCTTGTTTAACAAAAAATACTGATTCAATTCCTTTGTTCTCCAAACTTGCTTGTGTTATGATTCTGGTTTCTTCAAGCAAAAGTTCTCCCAAAACTTCATACATGGTGGGTGATGTAGAGCGATTCAATATATTAGCTCGTGCAACTTCATAATCAGGTCAAAGCTTCATTAAAAATTGTATTACTATCCTTTCTTCATAGGTAGCTTTCAAACTCTCAAGACAACATGTTGTTTTAACATCTTCCATACTTGCAATCTCATATTCAGTCCATAGGTCCACAAACCCAGCATAGTACTCTTGTATATTATGCTCACCTCGGCCATACTTGGAAATTTCATATTCTATATGAAATTTCCTTACTAAGTTTGATTGCTGGTACACCTTCTCTAAATGTTCCCACATCTGTTTTGCTGTACAAAATCCATGCATAGGAATTTCAAAGCTTGTATTAACAGAACCTAAAATCCAAGAGACAATTTTTGCATTATTTATCTTCCATTATTGATGACTTTTAGAATCTGAGGCATCATGTTGTTTTTCGGTACCATCAATAAATCCCCACAAGCCCTTGCCTTCTATGAAAAATCGAAAGTAAAATCTCCAAACGGGATAATTTTTTCCATCAAGTTTGACAGCCAA
>CATIWM010321568.1:0-13383 GCA_949671775.1 Mallotus repandus | reverse complement strand
GAGGAATGCAATAGACCAAAAGGATAAAGTTTAGGGGTGAAAAGAAGTATTTAGCCTATATATATATATATATATATATATATATATATATATAGAGAGAGAGAGAGAGAGAGAGAGAGAGAGAATGTTAGAATGCTTGGTATGGACAAAATTCTAGCAAAGTAGTTCCTTCTTTATGATCATATCTTTCAGAAAAATATTTGATCCTCAAATATTTTTTGAACAATGGTAAAAAATCTTTAAGTCAACTCTATATAACAATTAGTCTTTAAAAATTTAAATATCCAATGAGGGTGTAATTGTCACTTTAACTAAATTATATATATATATATTAAAAGTCATCTTAATGAAATAATAATAAGAATAACAGTACAATCAAGAAGTATCAAAACAAAATCTCACTAAAATTATAAATTTTCTGGTTGTTATTACTCAATTGCGTTGATAGAGCTCTTCTAATTTACAATTCAGCGATCCGTACGATCCACTCAGTGGCTTTATTTAGCCGTAAATCGACTCTTTAGTCTTTGAATGAGTCTGATTACAGAAATACCAATAGAAAATTCACAATAAGAAGATATCCAAATTCCATAAAGGAAAACCATCGAAATCCTACTAAGGGCAAGAACTCCATGAAGGAAGATTCAAAATTTCAATTAAAAGACAAACAGATCAAAGGTCTATATCTATTCAATGTAAAAAAAAAAAAACAAAGTAAAGTAGATAGAACATAAAACAAAGGGACCACCGCCAATCGAAAAGATAATCGGCGGTGGCCAAGATGAAAGTTATATAAAAACCAAAAATTGAGAGAAAAGAGGTTGCTAAGGTTTTTTTTTTAAAGGTTTTTTTTATCGTATATAACTAAATTTTATATTTTAACATTACATTATCACCCTTAAAAATAAAAATAAAATTTCTAAAATATTTGTTTGTGTCAGCACAAATTGTGCCGTTTAACATTTCTTTTTTTTTAATTCAGTTACTATTATACATACATTATTTAAGGCAAGTTTAGTTTTAAAAAATAAGACTTTTTTTTCAAAAAATATTTCAAAAAAAACTAGAAAATAAATTTTATAGTTTAGTTGTGATATTTTCTAATTTAGAAAACTAAAAAATTATCTTCTAAATTATCCTAATTATAAAAGGTTTTAGAAAACTAATAAAAACGTTTTTCAAAATTTTCAATTAATATTTTGACATTACCACAACCTCTTCAACTGCCACAATTTCCCTAATGATAGACTGTTGGAGACCTTTTAGTGTGTTCGGTCCTACACAGCAAGGAAGGGAGACAATAGGTGGTCACCGGCGGTGCCACCTAATTCAAATAATTGAGTATATAACTAAAATATATATTTTCTTTATTTATTAATGTTAATAAGAACATTAGGTGGCAAAAATTCAAGTAATTGAATGAGATAGGAGTTGAGTAATTGAGTTATATGTTTACTATGCTGAGATGTGAAGTTTGAATAAAAAATATATAGATTAAATATTATTATTAACCAATTAATTTATTTTGTTAGTATCCAAATAAATTCATAAATTTTTTTGTCAAAATCGATGTGTGTGTATATATATATATACACACACACCACATCAGAATGCTTGGCATGGACAAAATTCTAGCAAAGTAATTTCTTCTTTATGATCATATCTTTCAAAAATATATTTGATCCTCAAATATTTTTTGAAAAATGATAAAAAAAAATCTTTAAGTTAACTCCATATAACAATCTTTCTTTAAAAAAATTTAATATTTAATGCGGATATATATATATATATATATAAATATATACATATATATATATATTTTTTTTTTGAGAGAAAAAATAAACCTTTTATTTATTGAAGATCAAAAGTACATATTAATCAAATAATAATAAGAATAACACTACAATCAAGAAATGCCAAAATAAAAATCTAACTAAAATTATAAATTTTCTAGTTGTTATTCCTCAATTGCGTTGACAAAACTCTTTTGATTTGAAATTTGGAGATTCGTATGCTCCACTTAGTGACTTTATTTAGCCGTAAGTCAACTTTTTGGTCTTTGAATGAGTTTGATTGTAGAAACACCAACAAAAAATTCACAATAAAAAGATATCCAAATTACATAAAGGAAAACCATAGAAATTACACTATGGGCAAGAAATCCATAAAGGATGATACAAAACTTCAATCAAAAGACAAATAGATTAAAGATCTAAATCTAGTCAATGTAAAGAAAAAAAAACAGCTGACAGAATAGAAATCAAAGGGACCACCGCCAATCAAAAAGATGATCGGTGGTGGTCAAGATGAAAGTTATATGAAAACCAAGAATTGAGAGAAAAGAGGTTGCTACAGTTTTTTTTCAAATGTTTTTTTAATCCTATATAACAAAATTTTATATTTTAATGTTACATTAGTACCCTTAAAAATAGAAATAAAATTTCTAAAATATCCTTTTGTGCCAACACAAGTTGTGCCGCTTAGCATTACTCTTTTATTTTAATTCAATTACTATTATACATACATTATTTAAGGCATGTTTAGTTTTAAAAAATAAGTCTTATTTGTCAGAAATTTTTTAAGAAACTAGAAAAAAACATTTATTGTTTATTTGTGATATTTTCTAGTTTAGAAAACTGAAAAGTTATTTTCTAAATTTTTCAAATTATAAAAGGTTTTTGAAAACAAATAAAAAGATGTTTTTCAAATTTTTCAATTAATATTTTGAAATTACCACCTCCTCAACCGCCACAATTTCCTAAATGATAAACTATTGGAGACCTTCTAGTGAGTTCGGTCCTACACGGTAAGGAAGGGTGACATTAGGTGGTCGCCAGCGGTGCCGCCTAATTCAAGTAATTGAGTTATATATATATATAACTTGTAATGAATTGTGTTTGAATTTTCTTAAAATATAATATAACTAAAATATTTATTTCTCTTTTTATTTATTAATGTTAATAAGAAGATTAGGTAGCAAAAATTTAAGCAATTGAATGAGATAGGAGTTGAGTACTTGAGATATATACTTACTATTATGAGATGTCAGGTTTGAACAATAGTTATATAGATTAAATATTATTATTAACCAATTAATTTATTTTGTTAGTATCCAAATAAATTGATAATTTTTTTGTCAAAATCGGTGTGTGTGTATATATATATATATATATATATATATATATATAGACACACACCATATCAGTTTGCTTGGCATGGACAAAATTCTAGCAAAGTAATTTCTTCTTTATGATCATATCTTTCAAAAATATATTTGATCCTCAAATATTTTTTGAACAATGGTAAAATAATCTTTTAAGTCAACCCTATATAACAATTAGTCTTTAAAAAATTTAAAGATTTAATGTGGGCATATATATATATATATATACATATATATATATATATATATATATATATATATATAATTTTTAGAGAAAAAGATGAACTTTTCATTCATTGAAGATTAAAAATACATCTTAATGAAATAATAATAAGGATAATAGTACAATCAAGAGATACCGAAATAAAATCTCACTGAAATTGTAAATTTTCTTGTTGTTATTCCTTAATTGCGTTGACAGAGCTCTTCTGATTTACAATTTGGCGATCTGTACACTCCACTTGGTGGCTTTATTTAGCCATAAATCGACTCTTGGCTCTTTGAATGAGTCTAATTGCAAAAATACCAATAGAAAATTCACAATAAGAAGATATCCAAATTCCATAAAGGAAAATAATAGAAATCCTACTAAGGGCAAGAACTCCATGAAGGAAGATTCCTAATTTTAATCAAATGAAAAACAAATCAAAGATCTATATCTATTCAATGTAAAAAACAAAATAAACCAGATAGAATAGAAATCAAAGGGACCACCGCCAATCGAAAAGATGATCGGTGGTGGCCAAGATGAAAGTTATATGAAAACCAAGAATTGAGAGAAAAGAGAGAAAAGAGGTTGTTAAGGTTTTTTTTTTCAAAGGTTTTTTTATCGTATATAACTAAATTTTATATTTTAAAGTTACATTATTACCCTTAAAAATAGAAATAAAATTTCTAAAATATCCTTTTGTGCCAACACAAATTGTGCCGTTTAGCATTATTATTTTTTTAAACTTAGTTACTAATACATACATTATTTAAGGCATGTTTTGTTTTAAAAAATAAGACTTGTTTTTTAGAATATTTTTAAAAAAAATTAGAAAATAATATTTGTTGTTTAGTTGTGATATTTTCTAATTTAGAAAACTGAAAAATTATTTTCTAAATTTTTCAAATTATAAAAGGTTTTAGACATCAAATAAAAAGATATTTTTGAAATTTTTCAATTAATATTTTGACATTGCCACAACCTCGTTAACCGCTACAATTTCCTTGATGATAGACTGCTGGAGACCTTCTGTTTGTTTCGGTCCTACACGGTAAGGAAGGGAGACATTGGGTGGTCACCGACGGTGCCACCTAATTCAATTAATTGAGTAATTGAGTTATATTTTTGTCATGACCTGAACCCCAAGGGCACATGACCGGCACTAGTGTATGCGAAAACGTGAAACTTCTAAAGTTCGTAGTAAGCCTTTAGGAATTTATCACATAAAATCATTTCCCAACTTACAATTATAAAGAAAATTTGGTAGTGTTTTCTCTGTACCGAAGCAAAAATCAAAACCTGCATAATCCAAATAGCACTCCCGATAATATATGCCTATCACAATTACTCCAATATCACCATAATCACCAACATCTCAATTCAAGTATATCAAAATACATAATATAATGCAATACAAGCACAAATATCACAACAATAATTCCTCCAAACCACTGCGGTGTCTAGATTGACTAAAATTATTCCACACATATTAATAACATTGCAATAACCTATATAAAATAGCCAATGAAAAATGTATCTGGCGTAGAGGACCAGAACTAACAGTAGACTCCCAAGATCCTGGAAAAATAGTTGAGGGGAGTCAGACCTCAATGAGTAAGCCAATATAAGGAAATGCATGTTTTTTCAAAAATCTCCTTTATTAAAATAATTTATAGAAATATAATATTTATAATTTATATTTAAAATTATTAGTTTACCAAAAATCATCTTGATAAATCTAAAAGAATTTTATAAAATCTCATCAATACTTTTGGAATAAAAGTAACATTTAATTAAAATATTTTCAAGTGCAAAATCTAATAGCCATTTGGCTCACTTAATCCAAATGACTGTCGATTCCCTAGAGCTAAGCATCCACCGAGATGCCAGACACAGTTAGTCACTTATTCTTATATTTACTAGTAGTTCCCGAGAGTTAAGCATCAATTGAGCTACCAGCCCCCGTAAGTAATCAATCATAATGTGCTCGAGAGCTATGCATCAATCGAGCCTTTCAATACCATACGCCCAAGAGCTATGCATCAATCAAGCCTTTCAATACCTAACGCAGGAGAGCTATACATCAATCAGACCTTTCAACATTTATCCAAATAGGGGCTCAACTTAAAGATCGATACTAGTGTGCACACGATCCTAATGACACCCATTAGATAGCTCGTTTTACCAGTCTTATAATAAAATCTTTTTATATATAAATATGCAATAAATTTTAAAGAATGCCATAATTGAAAAATTAAAATACAATATTCTCACTTTATCCTCAATAATAATATTACCATTAATAATCACATAAACAATATAACCTCAATAATAACCGAAACAAGAATAGCATGTTAAATCTCAAGACTCAATATTTCTTTAAATGCATAATTTAACATACACTTCAAAATATTAACTTACAAGTGGAGCAAGCTGACTGACGTGTCCTCTTCCGCCTAGTCTCCAATGTTCCCGATCCGGTATTCACTATAATAATAATATTTATTTAAAAGAATATATAGCAAATAAATTCATAATAATTTTTCAAAATTCTAGAAAAATTAATAAAGTCAAGGAATTAATAAAATGGACTTAAAAACACCCTATAATAACATTTGACGCTGAAAGAATTTTTTTTGATGAGCTGAGACTATTTAAATGGAAATAGAGTAATTTCCACAAAAACACTTCTAGAATTTTTATCTCAAAATCCATAAGGAATCAGACTTAGATTTAGTTATGAAAATTAATCCTCAAAATTTATGCTATTTATTAAAAATAAAATCACAATTTTTTGGGCTGGCACTATTCCTCACTGGAATTCGGGTCGAACCCTCTTGATTTTCTCGCCGGAAAAATGTCTTTTACATAAACCAAGCTCACCAACATGTTCACAGCAATTTATACAAAACTAATACACCTTCAAACTCTCCAAAAAAACACCAAAATAATAAATCAGAGAGAAAAATGATAATTACCAAATAAATTCCTATCAAGACCTAAACAAATGCATATCGGACGCAAAATTAGTCTCCACAGATTTTTGGAAACTAGATGAGTATGATGGTGGTGGTCTCAGTAGCTAACATTAGTCGAAAATGGTGATTCGAAAGCCAGAAGTTTAGACCAAAAATTTAGAGCTTGAATTGACTTACACTGGGCCAATTTTCACGAAACAAAAATTAACAACATGTAGAGGACATTGAGAAGTGTTTCTGGTTAAAATTTCATTATGAATGGAGGTCGTTTGGCTGGTGAACAGAGAGGAAGAATGTTTAGGTGCTATAATGTTAGATGAGTGAGTTCAGGGGCTTAAAGTAAATTTTTGCAGCTGCCAGCTATATAACTGAAGAGGAACCGACAAATTACCACTTTGGCCCCAACATTTTCTATAAAGTATCTACTTAGCCCTTCCATTTTGGGGTCTAAAATAGTTGCTAGCAATTAAATGAGTTAACACCACACAACTCTGTAACAACCCAACAATAAAACAACAACCCAATATTAATTACAACAACTCAGCAACTAAACAATAAGCCAATAACAATAAATCAACAGTCAATCAATGACACAACAACTATACAGCAACTCATCAACAACCCAATAACAACAGTAACACATATTAATTTATATGGATAAATTATGCGTTATTACAATTTTAGTTATATTATATTCTAGTTTATATATATGTGTGTATATATAACTTGTAATGAATTGTGTTTAAATTTTCTTAAAATATAATATAACTAAAATATTTATTTCTCCTTATTTATTAATGTTAATAAGAACATTAGGTAGAAAAAATTCAACTAATTTAATAAGAAGGAGTTGAGTAATTGAGTTATATATTTACTATGCTAAGATGTGAGGTTTGAACAATAATTATATAGATTAAATATTCTTATTATCCAATTAATTTATTTTGCTAGTATCCAAATAAATTCATAATTTTTTTTTTGTCAAAATCGGTGTCTCCATGTCAGAATGCTTGGCATGGACAAAATTCTAGCAAAGTAATTTCTTCTTTATGATCATATCTTTCAAAAATATATTTGATCCTCAAATATTTTTTGAACAATGGTAAAAAAAATCTTTAAGTCAACTCTATATAACAATTAGCCTTTAAAAAATTTATATATTTAAAATATATATATATTTATTTATTTATTTTAAGAAAAAAAGATGAACCTTTCATTCATTGAAGATTAAAAGTACATCTCAATAAAATAATAATAAAAATAATAGTACAATTAAGAAACATCAAAATAAAATCTCACTGAAATTACAAATTTTCGGGTTGTTATTCACTAATTACGTTGACAGAGCTCTTCTGATTTGCAATTCGGCAATCCATACGCTCCACTCAGTGGCTTTATTTTGCCCTAAATCGACTCTTTAGTCTTTGAATGAGTCTGATTACAAAAATACCACCATAAAATTCATAATAAAAAAATATTCATATTCCATAAAGGAAAATCATATAAATTCCACTAAGGGCAAGAACTCCATTAAGGAAAATTCAAATTTTCAATCAAAAGAAAAAGAGATCAAAGATCTATGTTTGTTCAATGTAAAAAATAAAAAATAAAGCATATAGAATAGAAATCAAAGTGACCACCGTTAATCGAAAAGATGATCAGCGGTGGCCAAGATAAAAGTTATATGAAAACCAAGAATTGAGAGAAAAGAGAGAAAAGAGGTTGCTAGGGTTTTTTTTTTCAATGGTTTTTTATCATATATAACTAAATTTTATATTTTAATGTTACAATATTACCCTTAAAAATAGAAATAAAATTTCTAAAATATCCTTTTGTGCCAACACAAACTGTGCCGTTTAGCATCACACTTTTTTTTTCATTCAGTTACTATTATACATGCATTATTTAAGGCATGTTTAGTTTTAAAAAAATATGACTTATTTTTCAGAAAATTTTTCAAAAAAACTAGAAAACAAATTTTATTGTTTAATTGTGATATTTTCTAATTTAGAAAACTGAAAAATAATTTTCTAAATTTTCCAAAAAATAAAAGGTTTTAGAAAACAAATAAAAACTATTTTTCAAATTTTTCAATTAATACACATTACTGCAGCCTCCTCAACCGCCACAATTTCCCTAATGACAGACTGATGGAGACCTTCTGGTGAGTTCGACCCTACATATATATATATATAGTGTTTGAATTTTCTTAAAATATAATATAATTAAAATATTTATTTCTCTTTATTTACTAATGTTGATAAGAACATTCAGTAGCAAAAATACAAGTAATTGCATGAGATAGGAGTTGAGTAATTGAGTTAGTTTACCATGCTGACATGTGAGGTTTGAACAATAATTATATAGATTAAATATTATTATTAACCAATTAATTTATTTTGTTAATATCCAAATAAATTCATAATTTTTTTTTTTTGTCAAAATGCTTGGGTTGGACAAAATTCTAGCAAAGTAACTTCTTCTTTATGATCCTATCTTTCCAAAACATATTTGAGCCTGAAATATTTTTTGAACAATGGTAAAAAAAATCTTTAAGTCAACTGTATATAAGAATTAGCCTTTAAAAACTTTAAATATTTAATGAGGGTGCATATATATATTATTCTTTTGAGAGAAAAAGATGAATATATGATTCATCGAAGATTAAAAGTACATATTAATGAAATAATAATAAGAATAACAGTATAATCAAGAAACACCAAAATAAAATCTCATTGAAATTATAAATTTTCTAGTTGTTATTTTTCAATTGCGTTGACAAAACTCTTCTGATTTGTAATTCAGCGATCCATACGCTTCAGTCAGTGGCTTTATTTAGCTGTAAATCGACTCTTTGGTCTTTGAATGAGTCTGATTGCAGAAATACCAACAGAAAATTCATAATAAGAAGATATCCAAATTTCATAAGGGAAATCTATAAAAATCATACTAAAGGCAAGAACTCCATGAAGGAAGATTCAAAATTTCAATCAAAAGACAAACTAATCAAAGATCTGTATCTATTCAATGTAAGAAAAAAATAAAATAAAGCAAATATAATAAAAATCAAAGGGACTACCGCCAATCGAAAAGATGATCAGCAATGGCCAAGATGAAAGCTATATGAAAATCAAGAATTGAAAGAAAAGAGAGAAAAGAGGTTCCTAGGTTTTTTTTCTCAAAGTTTTTTTATTGTGTATAACTAAATTTTATATTTTAACGTTACATTATTTCCCCTTAAAAATAGAAATAAAATTTCTAAAATATCATTTTGTGTTAGCACAAATCATGTCGTTTAGCATTACTCTTTTTCTTAATTTAATTACTATTACACATACATTATTTAAGGCATGTTTATAAATAAAATATAACTTGTGATGAATTGTGTTTGAATTTTCCTAAAATATAATATAACTAAAATATTTATTTCTCTTTATTTATTAATGTTAATAAGAACATTAGGTAGCAAAAATTCAAGTAATTGAAAGAGATAAAAGTTGAGTAATTGAATTATAAATTTACTACGTTGAGATGTAAGGTTTGAACAATAATTATATAGATTAAATATTATTATTAACAAATTAATTTATTTGCTTAATATCCAAATAAATTCTTAATTTTTTTTTTCAAAATAGGTGTGTTTATGTATGTGTGTATAAATGTGGATATGTATATATAGATACACACACCACGTTAGAAAGCTTGGCATGGACAAAATTCCAACAAAGTAATTTCTTCTTTATGATCATATCTTTCAAAAATATATTTGATCCTCAAATATTTTTTGAACAATGGTAAAAAAAAAATCTTTATGTCAACTCTATATAGCAATTAGTCTTTAAAAAGTTGATAAAGCTTTCATTCATTGAAGATTAAAAGTACATCTTAATGAAATAATAATAAGAATAATAGTATAATTAAGAAATACCAAAATAAAATTTCACTAAAATTATAAATTTTCTAATTGTTATTTCTCAATTGCGTTAACAGAGCTCTTCTTATTTGCATTTCGGTTGTCCGTACACTTCACTTAGTGGCTTTTTTTTTCCGTAAATTGACTCTTGGGTTTTTGAATGACTCTGATTGTAGAAATACTGATAGAAAATTCACAATAAGAAGATATCCAAATTGCTTAAAAGAAAACCATAGAAATCCCAATAAAAAGCAAGAACTCCATGAAGGAAGATTCAAAATTTCAATCAAAAGACAAACAGATCAAAGATCTATTTCTATTCAATGTAAAAAAAAAATAAAGCAGATAGAATAGAAATCCAAGAGACCACCACCAATCGAAAAGATGATCGACGGTGGCCAAAATGAAAGTTATATGAAAATTAAGAATTGAGAGAAAATAGAGAAAAGAGGTTGCTCGGTTTTTTTTCTCAAAGGTTATTTATCGTGTATAACTAAATTTTATATTTAACTTTAAATTATTACCCTTAAAAATAAAAATAAAATTTCTCAAATATCCTTTTGTGCTAGCACAAATTGTTCCATTTACATTACTCTTTTTTTTTTAGTTTAGTTACTATTATACATACATTGTTTAAGGCATGTTTAATTTTTAAAAATAAGACTTATTTTTCAGAAAAATTTTCAAAAAAAAAAAAGAAAATAATATTTTTTGTTTAGTTGTGATATTTTCTAATTTTGAAAATTGAAAAATTATTTTATAAATTTTCCAAATTATCAAAGGTTTTAGAAAACTAATAAAAATATATTTTTCAATTTTTTCAATTAATATTTTAACATTTCCACAACCTCCTCAACCACCACAATTTCCCTAATGACAGACTACTGGTGACCTTCTGGTGAGTTCGGACCGACACGACAAGGAAGGGAGAAGCTAGGTGGTCGCCGGCGGTGGCACCTAATTCAAGTAATTGAGTTATATTTTAATTATATATATATATATAACTTGGAATGAATTGTGTTTGAATTTTCTTAAAATATAATATAACTAAAATATTTATTTCATTTAAATATATAACTTGCAATGAATTGTGTTTGAATTTTCTTAAAATATAATATAACTAAAATATTTATTTCTCTTTATTTATTAATGTTAATAAGAACATTAGGTAGCAAACATTCAAGTAACTGAATGAGATATGAGTTGAGTAATTGAGTTATATATTTACGATGCTGAGATGTGAGGTTTGAACAATAATTATATAGATTAAATATTTTTTTAACCAATTAATTTATTTTATTAGTATTCAAATAAATTCATAAATTATTTTCGTCAAAATCGGAGTACATATATATACACACACCAGGTCAGAATGTTTGGCATGGACAAAATTCTTGCAAAGTAATTTCTTCTTTATGATCATATCTTTCAAAAATATATTTTATCCTCAATTTTTTTTTGAATAAAGGTAAAAAAAATCTTCAAGTCAACTCTATATAACAATTAGTCTTTAAAAAATTTAAATATTTAATGAGGGTATATTTGTCACTGAATATATATATATATATATATATAAGTAAATTATATATTTAATGACGGTATATTTGTCACTAAAAATAAATTACATCTTCATGAAATAATAATAAGAATAACAGTACAATCAATAAATATCAAAATAAAATCTCACTGAAATTATAAATTTTCTGGTTGTTATTTCTCAATTGCGTTGATAGAGCTATTCTGATTTATATTTCGGCAATCCGTAAGCTCCACTCATTTGCTTTATTTAGCTGTAAATCGACTCTTTGGTCTTTGAATGAATCTGATTGTAGAAATACCAACAAAAAATTCACAATAAAAAGATATCCAAATTCTATAAAGGAAAACCATAAAAATCTCACTAAGGGCAAGAACTCCATGAAGGAATATTCAAAATTTCAATCAAAAGACAAACAAATGAAAGATATGTGTCTATTCAATATAAAAAAAATAATAATAAAGCAGATAGAGTAGAAATCAAAGGGACAACCGTCAATAGAAAAGATGATCGGCGGTGGCCAAGATAAAAGTTATATGAAAACCAAGAATTAAGAGAAAAGAGGTTGCTAGGGTTTTTTTTTTCAAAGGTTTTTTAACGCGTATAACTAAATTTTATATTTTAACATAACATTATTACTCTTAAAAATAGAAATAAAATTTCTAAAATATCATTTTGTGCCAACACAAATTGTATCGTTTAGCATTACTCCTTTTTTTTAATTCAGTTACTATTATACATACATTATTTAAGGCATGTTTAGTTTTAAAAAAATAAGAAATTTTCTTCAAAAAAAATTTCAAAAAAACAAGAAAATAAAATTTATTATTTAGTCATAATATTTTCTAATTTAGAAAACTAAAAAATTATTTTTTAAATTTTCCAAATTATAAAAGGTTTCAGAAAACTAATAAAAATATGTTTTCCAAATTTTCCAATTAATATTTTAACCTTACCACAACCTACTCAACCGCCACAATTTCCCTAATGACAGACGGTTGGAGACCTTCTGGTGAGTTCGGTCCTACATGACAAGGAAGGGAGAAGCAAAGTGGTCGCCAGCAGTGGCACCTATTTCAAGTAATTGAGCTATATTTTAATTATATATGTATATATAACTTGTAATGAAATGTGTTTGAATTTTCTTAAAAAATGATATAACCAAAATATTTATTTCATTTATGTATATATAACTTGTAACGAATTGTGTTTGAATTTTCTTAAAATATAATATAACTAAAATATTTATTTCTCATTATTTATTATTGTTAATAAGAACATTAGGCATAAAAAATTCAAGTAATTGAATGAGATAGGAGTTTAGCAATTGAGTTATATATTTACGATGCTGAGATGTGAGGTTTGAACAATAATTATATAGATTAAATATTATTATTAACCAATTAATTTATTTTTTAATTATCCAAATAAATTGATAAAAAATTTTTTTGTCAAAATCGGTGTACATGTATATATAAACAAACACACACCACGTCAGAATGCTTGGCATGGACAAAACTCTAGCAAAGTAATTTCTTCTTTATGATCATATCTTTCAAAAATATATTTGATCCTCAAATAGTT
>CATIWM010321565.1:0-25927 GCA_949671775.1 Mallotus repandus | reverse complement strand
AAAAAAAATATTTCTAAATTAATTTTCAGGTGTGAATTCAATTTTTTTGTAATGAAAAAATTGTCAACTCATGGCTGAAGTGAACAACAATATTAAACGTGGAACACGACAAGGGAGAAACTTCTCAGAAAAAAAACAATTACAATTAATTAGATGACCTAAAAAAGGGTTAATATCTACATATTACATAAGCTATACTCTATACATGCCTCACAGATTTACCAGTGGACCAAGACATATAAATGAAAAGAAACGTCAATCAATTTATGGCACTCTTCTCAGTTCTTTCTTACTTTTTCTTCTTCTTATACCTATCCTCACGTTAATAGGTTGCTCTCCTCTCACACAGCCACAAAAAAAAGGAGGAGCTTTTTTTTTTTAATATTTAAAAAAAGTTAAAAGATTTTTTAATAACCTTTATAAAATTTTAGTGATTATATTTTCTCATATTATAAGATTTTTATTGATATTTCTATAATTAAATTTAATTAAAAATTAAAAAGTCAACTTATAATTAATTAAAATAATGAATTGAAGGATATAATTATTGAACGGATCGTCAAATTGTAAATTAAAATAATTTTATCAATAACGATGTTAAAAAATAGCGATAAATAATTTTACAATTTAAATGAAAATTTATATTAATACTTGTTGATTGTAATTATATTAATACTATTTGTTCGTCAATATATATTTTTACTTTTCAATTAATGAATGTTTGATTTTTCTCTCAAAAAAAAGGAAAAAGATTTTAATTTAAAGATTACTTGCAGCTTTTTATTTGAAAAATAATTAAATATAGATTTTTCCAATAAATTTTCCTGGATAATATATTGAAAGGCATGCACGTAGTTTATTAATTGATCGGAGAAGCGACTAAACCACATAAAATGGGAGAATTGTTATTTTTTTTCTATATTTTGACCTAATACATTATTTCATTTATGATATTTAAAAAAATATTTATTCATCTCTGACATTTTTAATTCATATACTATTTTATCTCTGACAAAAATATTAATGAGTGTTAACTGTTGTAAATATTATAAATAAATAAATATTTTTTTAAATATCCTCTGAAAATTTGTGGCTGCAGGGAACCTGACATATTCAAGCGGATAGGCTAGCACTCCTTTTGTCATTGGCCCCCGACCATCTGGGCTTTGTTTAAGCTCCACATCATCTACGTTCCTGATAGGCTAGCACTCCATGATCTACCTTCCTGATACAGATTGCTTGGGACAATTAATGGAAGGACCCAGATGACAACAGGTAAAACATGGGCTGTAAATCATCAGCCCACATAACCAAAAAAATACGAGTTCCAATGCATCATAAAACTTCAGGGCAGGCATCTGCCTCGAATATCCAAAGAAACTTTTGGCATTTTAGGAAGATTTTGTTCCAGTTGATCGATGAATGCTAGATGAGAGCATAAAATCACAGACTATATAAGACATAAACAGATAAATGACCTTAAAATGACAAAATTTTATACAGTAATTGATTAGACAAGAAAAAGAAGAAAAGAATAAAAGTTTTCGTTTTGTTCTTTTATAAATCATCAACCATTCCCGTTGGTACATCTCTGGCTTTAGTTTGGTCGTTTAAATTTGTAATTGGTACTTGGGTTTTTAGAGTCAACAAGATAACAAAAGAATATATCATCCTAAAGCATAAGATTGTACGATCGATTACATTAGCTGCGACATTAACCTCAAGTGTCCACTCCTTATCTTTTGGAACATTCCGAGCGGTAACACTTTTAATTTTTTTTGAGATTCAAGATAAAAAGTTCTTACCAATTTTTTTTACCTTTATTCAAAGATTCTCGTAAATATGTGGTCCTCTAGAAGACGGGTGGACTAAAAATAAGAGGGAGCGTGGACTCTTCCAAATCATAGAAAACTTAAATATCCTGTGCTGCTATTTTCACAACCCATTAAGGGAGAAGAAGGGAAAAAGTTAACTCAACTACAGCCACAGCCCACAGGCACTGAGCAAGAGACATCTTGGACATGGACTCGGATTAAACTGCTACAATCCAATCATATGAAAGGACCACTCAGGAAGACAATGGGGCAAAAATGGCTCCACCACAAAAAGAAAAGGGGAATTTAGCTGTTGACATATATTTTCTGAGGTGGACTTGGAATAATAAAAGATTCCAAACATTAAAAAAAATCACACACAAATTTCTGTGTATTTTATGAAGATGCCTTGCCCATTTACCTCGTTTAAGCACTTCTTTGTTCTCCTGCATGTGAGAAAGATCTCAAGCCAACCATCAGATTATGTGTCCATTTCTGTAAATATCTCTCAGCTTCTACTTCCTTAATTTACAAAGATGGCACTAATGCATGCACCTATAATATAAAACAAAAGCATAAATCCACAGTGGAAGCATTAAAGTCAGATAATTAAACTTGAATACATTTCTTCATTTTCTAAAGTCGCATTCCAAATATTATTAATATATGATTTAATTAGCACTTATATTTCTTCAGTCTTCACTAAAGAATCAACAAAGAGTGTTAAATAAACTAATGTTACGGTTAGTCAAGCATGCACAGAGCCCGACTGTTGCTTTTATGTTAATAAGGAAGAAAAACGTGATCATAACTTTGATCGAGCACTACAGTAGAATAAGTCGTGTCATGACCCATTCCCAGCATCCGACTGAGTAATTTACAAGTCCAGTAGGCTCAACCAATTCAAACAAGTACCCCAAGAGCTCTGCCCTCGAAAGGATGCACTTACTAGAACCACAGATTAATTCGCATTAAAAGAACATTTTATGAAATTAATTTACAGCACCATCTCTCAAAATTTAGTGTCAAAAAAACTAAAGGCATAAATGGGACCACACCTCTGTAGAAACCAACTCCGGTCAAGCCTACTAGTACGGCCTGCCGTATAACATGTGCTATATTTAGAAGGGAATTATTTCATTTTATAATATGGGAGAGTATTTCACCGCTGGCACGAAAATGGGCTCCTATCTTTAGTATAAACATAGAAAAAAGGAACAAATACTTGCAAAATAATTGTCATCTAAATTTGCCAAACCCTCGGGCTACTGATAAAGTAATGAAACAATTAAAAAAAAAGAAAAACAAAAATAGTTCACAAGTCCTGAGTTACATTCTTGTATCTGAATGTGTTCAGAACTAAATCTAATTTCTGAAAGGAATATTATTGACATTCCAGAATATTTTATAGACACTCAGTAGACAGCAAATCTATCAAAAACTGACACGGTATTTCCTCTGAGTGCATCATCTAGTGATTCTGCTGATTCAGACCCAAAAAAAACCTAGCATCACCGCAATTAATTATCAGCTATCCCTTGGAATGTTGCTCAGAAAGCCAAAAGCATATGGGGATGACATCCACTGTTTCCAAGTTCCAATATCAATGACGTACCACCAATTAACAGATAAGCTTGAATGATTAAATAGCAAAAGCAAAATATCCAGAACCAAATTCTTGTTTCTGGTTATTGATAGCAACTAAACAGTCCAATAGGCTTATGGCGCCGCCCTTGTCTCGTGAGGCGGAATTCCAGAATTCCGAGCATTGAAATTAATTTGAAGCGTAAAAACCTGAATGGAAGATTGAAGAAGACAAGAGGAGGGCCTGTAGAATCAGCAATTCTTATCTGGGGGTGCTGTAGATATAACAAGAATAATTTGGTATCAATAATTGAACTTATTCATTTCCCTTAATAATAGGATACATAGATCACTGACTTGACATAACATGAAAGCAAGATTTTATGCCCCTAAACTATATCCTCTAATGATTTTAAAACTACTACTGACCGCACTCTAAGATCGTGTATATTACTATTGCCACTTTTGCTCTATGAGCAAGATGATACTCCATTCCAATTTTCAATTCATTCTTTTAGCTGCCAATTGTAAGAAACAAATCTAAGATCTTATTCACACACAAATCAAACGAGTGGCCAATAAATATTTACTAATTTAAAAACGGTATATCAATATGCCAAGTTGCCTAAATAAGCAAGGGCAAAAAAATCTAAGTGCCACTACTACTGTGTCTTACGCAGGTCAAAATAAAAAAAAAAAATGGAATGGCGGTTCATAGTGTAGGCGCATCTATGTGCTGATGGGCAGACTCAGAATTAAGATCTAATCTCCATGAAGAATTCCACTTTCTGATGATATTATACGGGACAAGAAAAGGACTTCTATTATAAAGAGCCAGTCCTTTGACAAGGATTCTCTTTTCAATTCGTTGTCCTTCTCTTGCTTAAGGAAGCGAATCACATAATCTTGTGAAAAGGAGTATTCCCCAACTTGCACAACCCCACCACTCCTTCTCCTGTTTATAAGGAGCAGGCTTCTCAATCTCTTCTCCATACCACCCTTGACTTCAGTCTTCTCCCTTGACTGAGGCAGCAACTCTTCACTTTTTTTTTTCTTTTTTACCTCTCCAACTCCAAGCTTCAGCATTTCCTTTTGCTTCATTTTCCAGTACTCGATTCTTGTCTCAGTTTCCTCCTCTACTAGCTAGTTGATTACATCATTTACATTTCTACTCAAGTTAAATGGCATCTAGCTACTTCTCATCCTCTCCACATGGTTCTAGCTCGTCCTGGACACCCAAGCAAAACAAGCTATTTGAAAAGGCACTAGCCAAATATGACAAGGATACCCCAGACCGCTGGCAAAATGTGGCCAAGGCTGTGGGTGGCAAGTCTCCTGAAGAAGTAAAGAAGCATTATGATCGTCTGGTGCAGGATCTCATTTACATAGAATCCGGCCAAGCTCCGCTCCCTAACTACAAGGGCACTGGGGTTAACGGCAGAGGAATTGGTGAAGAGCAGAGGTAGATTATAAGCCGGTAATTATTCGGCCAGTACTACATATATAATAGGATAACTTGTTGCATGCTTTATTTCTTTCTTATCTTATTATATAAGCACAGCATTAACTGCTGGATGGATATCAGAGCATTGCTTATTACTTCCTACCATGCCATTTTAAATTCACGGCAAGATAATTTACTTAACAGTTTAGAAACATACAACGGAATTTATTATATACGATAACATGTAAACCATATTTCATGATGTAAGATTTAGCTACATCTGGTGCATACTCTACATCGTCAAGCATACACAGTCCAATATTGTACATACATAATTACATCTTTTATCGTGCATGTTTATCTTTTTGCCCGAAACAGAAAAAATTCAAGGCATGGTAAGCTCAAGAGGTTACTTGTAGCATTTAGTAAATTAAATAAGCAAGTGAAGCAGACAGCATATATGTGACAATAACTAACATCTGTAGCAAGCTAGAAAGGAGTCAATAAGAGTTCAAAACTAATTCCAGTTTTTCCTGTATTATGTCGCCCACTTCCCCACCTCTTTTCCTGGTACCTACATGTCAAAAAGACTAGACCAGACGCCGACCCTGTTTCCCGTCAAGTTCCTTTTCAATAGATTCAAATTCAAATCCTGTATACTCTATCCTCACTTTCTAAAGAAAAAAGCCCACATGAAATCTAATCCTGTTTGTTTTGTATCACATGCACATGGTCCTGTACTTCGTAGCTGAGCTGAGTATAAACTATTATAAATTTGCCGGTGCTTCTAGTATTATTAGATAAGAATCGTCATGTGACACAAACACTAGACAACACAATTTTTTTTAATCAGACTTCACATTCCACCGCAGCACTCCGCTAATCCATCAGGTGATCTAGATAAAAATGAACCCAAAAAATAATTAAATTATTGTGTTATTACTTTTTTTTTATTATTGTAACTAATCACACTTCTTGGATTTTGTTTTGAACAGGTTAATGAAGAACCTAAGGCTACAGTAAAAAGCAGTTTAAAAAAAAAGAAAAAAAGAAGTGAATTGAAGCTCTATGTATACTGGGACACTGGCTGCTTGGTTACGTTCTTTAGATCTACTAAGGCTTCTGTGTAATCTATAAGATCAGTATAATAATGAAGCCCGAAGAGAACGAAGGCATGCATGTGTGTAATTGTACTCTTTTTCTTTTTTAAGCTTGTTTTTACTGTAATTGTAACTGTGCTTATCTTATATAACAATATTGTGTGTTATGTGTATTTCCTCCATTTTTTGTCAGCTGTATTCAAGCCATAGAAACAACAATTAACAGAACAAATGCGTTAGATTCGGAAAAGATAGAAAGGAGACAGACAGAATATTCAATTTTAATAATTAGAAAAAACGAAATTGGCGTTATTGATCAAGTCATTTCAATCTGAGAAGAAAATTTTGAATATCAATTAATTAAAATTAAAATTTGCAGGTGGTTTATAGCAATCAAATTAATCAGTAAGGAATCGGACTGACCTGTGCGAGCTTTAGATGGTCAAATCGCATTATTGTTGTAATATGCAGTGCCGCCAGAGGGTTAAACATCCGAGTGCCATGAGAGTTGCATCGCAGTGTTGAATGAACTTAATGAGCATCAAAAGATGAAGGGAACCTAACGTTTTTACTCTTTAGAGGATGAGGAGAACAACGAGGCGGGAAAACCAAACTGGAAAATAAAAATCTTGACAGGCTGGAGGTGCGGGGAATCGATCCGCGTACCTCTCGAATGCTAAGTGACCGCTCTACCATCTGAGCAACGTCCCCTTGGTGTTTTGTACTTAAAATGCTCTTCTTCACTTTTAACTTTTATCCCTCTTCATAGTCGTTCGCCATGAACTAAAGCTTTCTTTCACTAAAATAATATTTTATTAATTAGATATCAACTTAAAATTTAATAACAAAAATTAAAATCAGCAAATTTTATTTTTTAAACAAAAATTAAAAAATATATAATTTAGATCAAATCTTAGAAAATGTAATTTATTTTATTTTATTCTAGTTTTCGAACAAAATTTGTTCTCATAACACTTGCCCATCATGCCAATATCTTCTAGCTGTCCGTCCCTCTTAACTTAGTGATAGAAGACTTTGACACTGTTGTAGGGAGGGACGGTTCAAAACTTCAGCCCCTCTCTCTCAATTGCGGAAACTGATTTATAAAATGAAAAAATAAATTCAGGATATAATGCATGAAATATATATAACCTACTTAAGGAACGATCAAGCTAATTTAAACTTCAATATTTTTCCTTTTTTTAAGCTATTTTACATGTCAATTTTGAGGGTTATTTACACTCATAGTCGCTAAATTATTACCCCTTCCCACTATTATTCTAAATAATTAATTGAATATACAAAAATCTCTAACTTTTAATTTTAGTAACGGTAAACCCTCATTCGTTAATTTTCAATGAAATTAACATGAAAATGCTAACGTGGGCAAATAAGAAAATGACGATGTGGCAAAATTATTTTTAATAATGAACTAGAGGTCATTCCACTTACATTGCAAAGTTTGACAAGAGCCCACATGGTCTCTAGTTCATTATTAAAAATAATTTTGCCACATCTTCATCCTTTTAGTTGCCCACTTCAGCATTTTGATGTTAATTTCATCGAAAATCGACGAATGAAAAATCATCATTACTAAAATTAAAAGTTAAAAATTTTTATGAGTTCAATTGATTTTTTGGATCAATAGTAGAAAATAGATAATAAACTAGAGATTGTGAGTGTAAATAATCCTAATTTTGATGCATTCAACTAAACAAGAGGATTTTTATCTATTTTATATGCTCCTTTTTTTCTATACATTGGTTTACAATGTAAATTAAATAGTTACTGTCCATATAATTTTTTTTTTTTTTAAAAAGTCAAATTTAAGCCCACTAAAAAAAGTAAATGGAGAAGAACCACACATGCATTTACCAAACATCACAATTTTGGGCGAGATAGATGGGCTGTTGAAATCTATCAGAGACAAGTACTCTACCACCAACATGTGGCTCAGGCTCGTCCAAGATGACCCCTATAAATAACAATGTAAAGCTCATAATTCTCAACTGCTAATCAACCAAGGATCAAATTAATAAGAATATTAAAAGAAGAAAAGATGGCAAGAATTGGAGTTTTTGTATTGATGATTGCATTGGTACTATCTGTATCCACCCATTTAGCTTTGGGCGATGACTCTGGACAAAACTTCTACGCTGGAATAGACAATGCTATCTCTGGTGTCAAAGAAAAAGCAAATTCTCCTGAACTGAAAGAGGCAATGAACAAAGTCTCCAGTTTTACTCAAGACACTTATAAAGGTGCCAAAGAAAAAGCCAAATCTTGGGGTAATAAGTTCACCGAAAAGTTGGACTGATCGATCGAGCATATATATATATATATAGATTGATTATAGCGCGATGCCCATGCATTTCATGTCATTGCAGGGGATCTATTAATAGAGAAGCTTGAATTATTTTCCAGTGTAATTGATTTAACTCAAGTGCTGCAATCATATGTACGAACAAGTTCTTTTATGAAAGTAATATTTTCTAATAAGAGGTTATCTTTGAAAATGAAATGATCCTTTTTTTTTCACATAATACTCTAAATGGTGGTATATTAATGTAATTAACTATTTTTAGAGTTTTGAGATTAGATTTGAATTTTATTGAGAATGAAAAAAGTTACGATCTTCTTTTAACATGTATATCAATGTATTATAATTTTTTTTGGCCAAAAAAAATGTATTATAATTTTGAAAATTAGATTAGTGGCTCTGAATAAATTTTTTTAAATTATATACATATATATTTACAATTTCGAGGAGCGGAATAAAAAAATTCAGATGGAATGGTGAGGCTAGTAGGACGTTAGCCAACACCCCAAACAATGCCCACGGTGTGAATAAGGTTGAGGTACAGGTAAATGAAATTGTTCATTAATTACATAGCACCTCAATGACAATTCCCCAGTTTATCTTCTGACAGTGTAAGTATTTATTGCCAATGGATTTTTGCATATACATTAATTTTTTCAAAAAAAAGATAAATAGGTAACTAAAGGATTGAAAAGTCCAGGCCCGATTGAATTTATATGCATCCTACTTAAACTAAAACCGATTTCCTTTTTTAAATATCAACCAAATTCATTAATTAATCAAAACAAAATTTACATTCAATTTCTTTTTTAAAGAAAAACATATGCTAACACTTGTATTGTGTAAATTAATATACAGATAAAAGATAATGCTTTACGAAATTTTTTTATTATATAAACCATCAAAAAGCTCTCAAGATTGACTAAACGTTGATGAGATTTTGATTCATTTTCATCACTATTTTGCCGTTGTACTCTAAACCCACTAATGCTCATACCAAAATAAACATTTTGATGTATTTTTTTATTAACAAATCAGACAATCAAGAACATAAATCCAAAACATACACCAAATCGAAAGATAATAAGAAACACACAAAAAAAGCATATAATTATTAGGATCAGTTGGTGGAACAATTCTCGCTTAAACAATATACGAGGTTTAAATTATAGTGTATACTATAGAGTAGTTTTTAAAATTCTTTTACTATTTTTATAATTCTAATAAGTCTAACCGAATTAATTAAAATTTAATGGATTCCAAATCTCAATAGTCAGGACAAAAAAATTATACAAGACTAGTTCAAACTTGTACTATTTATGAAGGAAAGGGAAAAAAAAACTACAAACCAAAAAAAAAACTAAACAGAAACAAACTGAAGGGTTTATCCTACATTTTAGTTTGCAATTAATATAGTTTAAATATATATTTTTTATTAGTGTCACCCAAAATTGGAAACTTACAACAATTACAAAACTGTAAAATTAACTATTACAAATTTACACTAATATTAAAACAACAACTATTACAATTAACAATTATATATATATTCTAAAAAAACAATTATATAAAAATATTTAGTTCAAGTCAATTTACATTTTTAGAATTTGAATCCCAAATTTTTTGATCTCGATATCTCTACTAAAACATCGGATCTAAACCTCATCATCATGTATTTATTTTACATATATAGCTAAAACATTGTACACCATATATTTCTACCGTTAAAATACCAAGCTAACCATAGATTATGAATTGCATAGAATTGTTCAACAAAGTAATTTACATACCAAGAAAAATCAAAATATTCATAAAACATGAAAACAAGAATAGATTAACTAATTAAAAACGATATAAATAGATGTAAGAAAATACAATATACTATTTCTCGTACATGAATATATGTACGCCAGCCGAGGAAAAAGGAAAACATAACATGGTCCATCTGATGCGAACATATTTGTTTGTCGCTCAAACATTGCTCATAGCGCAATTCCAAATCAATTAAGGTTTTTTGTTTCATCGTTTGGAACTTTGGAGATATCCTAGTCATCAACAAGCTGAGGATAGCTCAGCTAGCAAGGAAATGCTGCTACTTACTATCATCTTCCTGTAAATTGATAGACTTCTTTATAATCCAAATGAATAATAATAATAATAATAATAATCAGGTCATAAATATATATATTATAAGCAAATTTAATTTCATTTGATAATGACAATAATAAATGTTCTTTAAAATCCTTCCCAAATAATTCAAACTAATAGAAAATAATAATAATAATAATAATAATAAATGAAAAATTGAGAAAGAAAAAATAAGTGAGAAGAAAATGGCAATATTACTACTACTCCAATCGAAAAAAAAAGAAACAATGATGAAGGCTGTTGCTAAGTAATAACAGTGCTGATGAGGAAAAATGGAAGAAGAAAGCAAAAGAAATATTAAAAACAAGTGCTTCCAGTTATACAAATCTCTGATTTGAAGATTAATTTTGCAAATCCCAACTCTTTTTTTACTCATCTCTTTCCACTGATCACCTACAAATAAGCATATATATATATATATATATATGCTTTCAATATCTACACCTATCCATCCCTCTTTAATGTCTCAAGCAGTCTCATATATAAAGCTCTTCAAGTTTGATATGTTTGTTTTGCTTATAGTGGCTCCTGCTCCTGCTCCTGCTCCTGCTCCTGCTCTTGCTCTTGTTGGTGCTGCTGCTGCTTTTTCAGATTCTTGTTGTTGTGCATCCAGACTTTGAAAACCTGCCTTCTAACCCCAGATTCTGCACAAAATTTCTCAACTTCTTCTTCATCCTGCTTATTAATCCTCCATCCAATCTTCTCAGCAAACTCCATCATCTTATCTTTCTGATCTTGAGTGAATTTTGTTCTAAACCTTTTCTTGGATAAAACATAAGGAGGTGGAGGTGGAACTCCATCAGCATTTGAATGGAACACATTAAGATCTTCACTTGAAGACTCATTTCCTCCACCTCCACCACCAAAAGCCACAGTCATAGGTTGAACCATGTTTGCGGCTGTAGGGCTAGTGCTATGCAGCCCCATGACATACTTTCGATGATGTCCCATCGTTGGAGAAGGTAATGGTGGTGGCAGCTGAAGACTGTGAACCATGCCACTTCTTCTTGAACTAGGACTGAATTGAGTCTCCCCATCTATCTCTTTGCGGTGGAAATTGCGATGGCAGTCGCAAGCCGCACATTTTAAAGCTTCGAGGCTACCCTCTTCACCTCCTGGCATGAACTCACCACAGCCATCGAAAACATTGCCGCCGACGTTGGCTGCGTGGTTCCTGTGACATTCTCGGTACCTGACGTTGGCTGTTTTGGAGTTGGATCCTTTAGATATGGCAGGAAATCGATCTGGGTTTGGAGATCTTACTTGTCTATGGTGATCTAGGGTTTGGGTGTAAGTGAGGACTGTGTTACCATTATGGTTCCTTCTTTCTACGCCTGATGATTGATGACTGTAACTTGAAGGGACTGACGTTCTCATATCATTTTCTTGACCTCTTAATTCCATGCTCAAAATCGCTCACCTCCAAGCACGCACGCACGCTCACACAAACACACAAGCACTGAAGTGATAAATGAATCTTGTTTTCTTGATCTATCTTCAAATCTTGGAAGCTAGAGAAATAGCTATACACTTTTCGTGATTTCCACCTACCTAATAATAAGAATAATAACAATGATAATGAAAACAGCTTAAGTAACTAAATACCCTAAATGTAACGAACGTTAAATTAACCAAACTTAATGACGCTAAAAGCCCTTAATTATCGCACTAGACACAAGACTGAAGAACAGGAGAAGATATTGTTGCACTAAGAGAAAGATAAATTGGAAAAAAAAAAAAAAAAAACAAGCATATATACGTCAAAAACAAACAAGAAATTCAAAGTTCTATGGGACCAAACTCACAGTCTCTAAATATGTATTGGAGTGGGAATTAAAGAGAAGCAGGAAACAGCAAGAGACGACCACCACCACACCAGCTTTATCATCAACAAAAACCTTTTCTTTAGCTCTCTAATGGAGTGTATAAAAAAGAGAGGGAGACAGAAAAGGAGAAGAAGGAAGAGTGTTTTATGTAATAGTAATGGTATAATATTATGGGATGGGTTGGGTTAAGAAGGGACTGTGCTTCAGTGCTTCCAACAAGCCAACTACATATCCAACAAGAGACAGCTTGGTTGCTTGTGGTGAAGCCAGAGGGTATTTTGTAAGATGAGTTTGTGTATAGTGGAGAAATAATAATACTAGTAGTGACTCAACTCTCAAGTGATGAGATTAAGGGTTTTTTTATTTTTATTTATTTATTTTTTTCTAAGAACTAATAATAATAATAATAATATATATTTTTTAATCTGTACAAAACAACCGACAACGTCATGTTCATCCCTCTCCCACGCCCTGCCACAAATGGGTCCCAATTCACCCCCTTCATTATTGCCCTCCTTTCCATTTCTTATCTTTAACCCACTTGACCCCTCCAAATGACCAAACAGATTTATGTACTACTCCTCCTTTGATGCGACCCTTATTTTTCAAAATTTTCCTACTATATGCTCATCAGTTATCCACCCTTTTATTAATACATTCACCTAAACCTTGCTTATTAAACCCATTTACTCTATTACATTCTATGCAAAATTCCCTTACTAGCTATCATCTAATTACATTTATTCAACCCAACAATTATTTTGTCTTCCCAATAATAGACTGCAAAAGCCTTGAATTATATACACTCATAACTGTAAGATTATGTATGCAAATACTGGCCATTTTGACCCAAATAAATTACTTACTTGATCTAACACAACACGGAAACAGCGAATGTGAATTTCTAATAATAATAATTAAAAAAAAGGGGTAAAAAGAAAAGGGGAGCATGTGGGATGGTCCACAGTGAAAGGGGAGTTGTCTTGTAGTGAAGTGATTCTCCAAAATCTGAAAGCAATGAGAGGGGAAAAGGGTGGGTTTTTATTGTGGGGATTTCTGTTTGCTCTCTGCATATTTCTGCAGCCCTCTCTGCAGCACCACGCTTCCCCCCAAGCAATGTCTTTACCTTTCTCTGATGCAATCGATGCCTTCATTTGTCCCTCTCTTTCCACGTCTCATTGCTTTGGTACTTGATTCACTGTTCTCTTCAATTCACCCCTTTCACTTGTTTCTGTTTCTTCTTCTTTTTCTTTCTTTTTTTCCTCTTTCTTTTTTTTCATCTTCTTCATATATATGTAGCAGTACCCACCCTTTCACCAATAAGAATTCCCTAATCAATAATCAGGAGTCTGCCCTCTACTGCACCCCCTCTGCTCTCTGTTCTCCATTTCTATTTTTCTTGTTTTGTCATCACCACCATTTTCCCTTTTTTCTCTCTGTAACAAGTTACTCTTTACTACTTTATTTTATAGTTGCTGTTGAATTGCTTCCTTTGATTTTTTGGGCCTCTATCTGTAATCTGTAGTACCATTTACCTGATAAAGGCTCATGTGGGCTGGGGCATTTATGGTTTACATGCTTAGCCCCGACGTCCATGCCAAAATCTCCCACCAACGGGAGAAAAAAAAAAAAAGCGTATTTACGTAGCTGGAAAAGGAATTTAATCACTGGGACTATGTCAGAAAATTGATCAGTTTGAATTTGGCCACCATACTTTGTCCAAGGCTAGCTGCAAGCCAACTCACATACGGGCTTTTGTCTCTCATTGCCAATGAATTGAAGCTAAAGTGAGCTTGTATGTCCAATTCGTTGGTTTAATTAACCAACTATAGCTTGATATCTAGTACGAGTTGTAACAGTTTGATCACCAATCTAACGACTCTAGCACTCTAACCAGTTTGCGCGTCAAGCATAGCTTTTGTCGCCAAAATATGCCTAAGAAAATCTAGTGCACTGTAATAAAAACAACTCAACCAAAAATTAAACCACAATGAAAGTGGGATTTGCAAACTTCAATTCCAATTGAAAAATGAGGAAAAAATTCAATGAATGGTTGCAGACTTGAAGTATCCTGCTTTGAATACTATAATTAAATCTAGAGCGGCTGTAGATGCTTATCTGATCTTAAAATTGTAATTCAAATTTTATCAATAGAACTAATGACATTTTAATTTAACTATAACAAGATCATCATCCAAGTTTAATCATACCAAGTAACTGTATAATACATAGATAATCCAAAAACGTGGCTTATTATAATAGTGAAGCAAATATTGCTCTCACAAATTGGATTGAAAGGAAGGACGAGCTACAGTGTTTGAAAGCGAGAGAAAGATCAATTCGTTCCCACCAACAGCCATTGCTCTTTTATCTTCTTTCTCAGTAGGCTTATTTTCTTGTACCAATCGTTCATTATCATTATTGTTCTCGAACTGCATCTCCATAACTATGCTCATTTTGCCTCCAACAAGCTTATCTTTAGCTGCCCATCTTTGAATTTTGCCTGAAGTTGTTTTTGGAACATTTCCACTCTTTACAAGAACAACCAACCCAACCTCAGTTTTCTCTTCCTCCATGACACTTTTCTTGATTCCTTCGCATATTTTCTTCAAAACAGCAACATCCGTTTCACTTGTTTGCAGCTCTGCAACAATTGCTATTGTCTTGGAGTTGGGCATCTCAAATGCAGCAAGGCAGCCTCCTCTGAGAAACTTTACGCTGCAGTTCTGAGCTGTAGCTTCTACATAATGAGGGTGTATTTCTTCACCATTTTGGAGTTTGATAATATCTGAACATCGACCTGTAACATATAGGTATCTTTCTTTTCCTTTTATGATTCCTCTATCGCCGGTTCGAACAAAGCATCGGCTTACATTGTTTTTGAGTCTTGCTTGAAACATTTCGCGAGTTAAAGATGGGTGGCTGAGATAACCAGCACAATTGCTTGGAGATGACACCCAAATCTCGCCTTCCACCCCGTCCACGACTGGTTCATGTGTGTCTTCATTTACGACTATCATGTTCATGTCCTCTTCTTCGTCATGTCCATGTTCGGTGGTGAGCCTTGCAACAGGTAAGAGCTTGTTATATGATGGAAAACTAGCAAAGCTATCATTACTTCTCCAGGCTGTTGATACAAAGGTGCAATTCTCTGCTAAGCCATAAGATGGAGAAATGCATGATGGGTTTAGCCCAAAAGGCTTGAACACATTAATGAATTCTTCAACTGATGACTTGTAGATTGGCTCATTAATGATGATTAAGTTTTTCAAACTCCATAGATTTAAAACACGAGTTCCCTTTTCAACTCCACCGCGCTTGACAACAAGTGGTAGTGTGAAGGAAGGAACTGGAGTGCAGGTAGCTTTGAATTCTGTAATCAGCTCCAGCCATAGCCTAGGACGGGCAAGAAATGCTCCTGGCGAAGTTAGTACACACGTTGCACCAGATACAATAGTAAGCAAGAGAAACTGAAGGCCACAATCATGATACTGAGGCAGCCAAGAGACTATAACACTGTTCGGATGGAGATCATAAGATTTCCTTGCTGCTCTTACATTGTGAACAGCTGATCCTGCAGTCACGAGTACAGGTTTTGGAATTCCAGTAGCACCTGAAGTGTACTGGATCAGGTACACTTCATCTGGTCTGCAACCATTATACAAAGGAGGAGGAGCCAGACTTGAACTTGCCGTCTTCTTTTCTTTGAGATGACTAGTAGAAATCCACTTGACCTTTTGCAGCAACTTAACGAGCTTAGGATTGCTAGAAGATGACGAGAAAATATATTGTTGAACACGGACAATGTAGTCATGGTTAGCTATGGCAGCTCTGGGGTTCGTTTGAGAGAGAGCTCTAGCAAGGTGGTGATAATTTTGGTTGTTAAAACAAGGGTGAGGTGGAAAGATGGGTATGCACAAGAGGCCAGCTCTCTGACAACCGAAGATGATCTTAACAAGTTCAAGACCAGGCGGGCATAAAATGACAACAGTATCACCTCTTGCCAATTGAACAAGTAACTGAGAAGAAATTGACTGAACTGAATAATTGAGCTGAGCATAAGTAAGAACTGAACCATTGGTTGCAGCAGGACCAGAGCCATCATGAGCCCAAATGAAAGCTGGCTTGGAAGAGAAGGCTGGCAAGCTGGCCCATACTGGGAGGTAGAGGTCCGCCACTGGCTGGTCAGGGAAACAAGGGTCATAATTCTCGTAGTTGATCATGTTGGTGTTGTGAGCAGAGAGTTTGGTATATTGTTTGCTAAGCAATTAAATCGTCGGGCCATTTTATAACAAGGGGATATAATAATTTAACAGCAGGATAAGGTGCGTATACTAAATCAATGATTTAATTGGAAAAAACAAGAAGAAGATGTGAGAATAAACTGATATTCGACATGCATATTCTACTAATATTCGAAGCACATTCATTGTTTAAATTAAAAAAATGGGGAAGAATGTCCATTTACTGATGTTGGTATCGTTGTTTCGTAATCTTGCTTGATTATGATGCGGGGACTAATCACAATTTACAGCATTTCTCTAACCTTCCCAGGTTTTTTGTTTGCCTCCTCGTTTTGTTCCTTTCTGATATGTCACAAATCTGCTCCATGACAACTCGGAACGACATCAGATTACTTGTTATAATTTTTTTTTTGGAAAAAAAAAAATTACTTGTTATAACATAATTGATTAAACAAGTTTATATCAATATTCATATCTATCTATCTATCTGAATATAATAAAACTTATCTCTACAATAAAATTTTGTAAGATATTGGCACATTGCCAATTGGAGCTTTAATACTAGATGGCATCTTAATTTTTTTTAATGCATGTATTTATTTATATTTTATGTGATTTTTCATATTTTAAACTATTAATTATTTCAATTTTAATTTTTTCTTTAAGTTGCATTTTCATATTATTGATTTTTTATATTCTTTTTCATCTTCTCACATTATATATATATATATATATATCATAGATTTTTAAATTTTTATATGATTAATTTTTGTACATGAATAAATTTATTAAATCATAATACACATAATAAAATAAAATAAAATATTTTATCGTATAAGTATTTATTATCGATAGTATTAAATAAATATGAAAATATTTAAATAATTTGCACAACTCGCTTAGTTGTAAAACAATATCAAGGACAAGCATAATTTTTCTTTTAAAGAAAAAAAAATTGTATAGAAAGAGTGAAATGAATGTCAAACTTGCAATTAGAGAAGGCCAAACTCCTCTGATCCATACGGCAGATAATTTCGAGAAGTTCATAGTTCCCTATGCTATAACTAAGTACGAACGTGGCAAATCAAAACCGCCATAGAACCCAAAATTATTCCTTTTACTTAGGTGTAGATTGTCTTTTTTTTTTTTGACCAAAAGGTGTAGATTGTTGAAGAAACATAGATTTTATCAACATATCATTTTTATTGACAGACAGAAAATTGCAAACTTTTTAAAGATAATTAAAAATGGTAAAAACAGCTAAATTACATCAATCAATTCTAGTTTCTGCAGCCAGAGGCAAGGTTTTGCAAATCACCTGATCAGCATTGTTAATCTTTTTTTTTTTTTTTTGACAGTAGCATTGTTACTCATTTGATGAATAAAATCGCAGTCACTTCGACAGGAGGACAAAGTATTCTTTTCCTCTAGCTATATTCGTTTCACTGTCAAATATATATTAATTGTGGGCACATAATTTTTTTTTTTTGGATTGTAGGCACATATGATCTCATACATATCTGCAATCTGAATTTTGCCATAATCCATTGAAAATAGCAGCTGCCTCAAATGTCTCACAGTGAAATTGTGGTCCAATGGTAATATAACATACACAGCCAAACCACAACAAAGGTTAAAAACATTGAAGCTCTTTTTTACTCTATAATGTCCTGTAAGAGAGTATTGACAACAAAATCCAGTCTCTTAAACACAGACAATAGAACCTCAGCACAGGCCGTTTTATTAAATTTTGATCGCAAAGTTCACTACATAATACACATCCCTTTTTTTAACTACTTGAATGTCCAAGCTTTCCAAGACCATTGAGTACCCTTCCTGCCGAGTCCTTGTCAAACTGATTGCTGGATAGAAGTTATCAAACAAACTCCTCATACCAATTCCTGATCATTGTCCCCATGCACAGGCCCTAAATCGTATGGCATGATGGCAGGATAAGAAAAAATAGTAGATATTCAAAAAGCATTATGAATATGCATAATTACTCCAAAGTAGTGCTGTTTTAATTATTTCCATACTATCATTAAAATTCTGTGCAAAAAAAAACTGATTCCGAATTTTGTTTATTGAAAACCGAATCAAATTGAATACCTATAGGCCATATCAATGACTTGGTCCCTAATAGCTTGGTGGCACACAAAGACAAATGAGAGAGAAAACGAGAACAAAAAAGAATAGTTTAAACAGGTATAAGATCTACTGGCCTCTCAAGTGACTCAAGATGGCTTCCAGAGTACAGCTAGCATGTACCAAAACTAAGGAGATTCTTAAATAGATTTATATTTTCAGAAAAGAAAGAAAAAAAGGCTAAGATACAAGGCACAACTAATTCAATCATAATAGTGACAACAGCAAATAAACAGGTACATTATATTAAAAACAAAAACATTTTCAGAAGATGAAGTACTGAACAGAAAGGGACAGTTAGAAACAACAGGATATTAAAAATCCACTATAAGAAAAAGGCAATTTCAGCAATGGTGAACACTGAACAGAGAATATGTCAAGTAACAGATACACAATAAAGCAAGTATCACACAAGTATAATATAAAATACTAGAAACAGATCAACCGGTAAGAAACTGAGTCTTAACCATGAATCTTAATTCCAAAAGCATATATGTCACATTGCTTGAGCTATTTCCTTTGTCATATTACCTACAGACTGGATGACTGGTAGACATGTAATGCTGCCTCTTAAGACTCCATTAGTCTGTTCCAAGCTAGTTCCTATTTTTATGAGAGGTTACTCTAACGTGGATACATTGACTTACAATATCAAAACTAGCAAACTCCCCCAAAATACCACAAGGCAAAATTCAAAAAGATTACTCCAAATTGAACTACAAAGACAACCCTAGATCTGGGCAACACCTTATCCTCAAAGCTAAAAGATGCTAACACAGCCCCCCTCATAGTGATTTCTTGCAGTATCTGCTCACAAGATAGGATATAGAAAGTTGTGTTTCTGTCATAAAATTCCTTCACTTTTGAGTTTTTACAGACATACTCCAAATAAGAGAAAAACCAGGTCTTTTGGAAAGTGTCTCAGAAACTCTGTCCAGCTGCTCTCTCCTATTCTGTATGTTCTTTGTACTTGTCAGTCTTTTCTTCTTTACCCAACACAACTAACTAACTACCTCCATTAGTATTTCCAATACAACCTTATAATCAATTTTACTATCTCTCTCCTCCCAATGAAGCATTACCCAACCACCCCATCCTCATCTCACCCCTCCTCTCCTCTCCACTGAACCAAAATGGAATGTTTAACGACAAAAGGTTTTGACAGTTAAAACAAAATTTGCATATTTTTCAACAGGCCGGTGAGAATCTTCAGCAATTCTTTGTTGGCATGAGTCCATATTTGTCTCAAATCATCATTGTGGAAGCATATTATGATGCAGAAAGAAGGAATACATCACGGAGAAATTCAAAAGAAAGTTATGGACTCGCTTTCTCCACATAATGAAGAAGATTAAATGTCAATGTGACAGGTCACCCAATAAACGCTTCAAATCATTTCTCATATTTCCAAAGATAACCATCAACATGTGACCCATAAGTTCCAAAAAGAAGGATTTAATATTAAGAAAATGCCCTACTTTGTATCTGCTTCCTGTTTAAGTCCAATCATAAGCAATCACATGCTCGCAATAGCTATCTATTACTTGACAATATCATACCATTCAAACAATTATTATCAACAAGCGGAAGATAGAAAAGAATTTTGAATCTCAATAAGGAAGGTTATTCTGGATTGATCTAAAGTAAATAACAACTCATTTTTCCACAGTTTTATAATCATTTTTTTTAGAATAAATACAGACATGTCAACATCCATTCATCTCATTAGGTAATAAAATATCAGCAGCCCACAATAAGCCAAAGCATGGTTGTGGTTGGCCCTTGGCAAAAAAGGACATTTTCATCAAAAGCAAGTCAAAGTATGGTAGTAATTAGCAATTAAGTTATGCAACAACATACGGGTGTTCCATTGTTGAGTAATATTTGATTTGCCAAGCATCACTTAAGTTTCATGAACAAATGAGAGGAGCATATGCACAAATATATTTCTTTCAATCTTTGATATTCTTTCCATCCAATAAACAGAAAGAGACATACAGCACATTTACCCATTCAATTTGGAAGAGCAACAATTTTTTCCTCCTTCCCCTGGAAAAGTAGCACATCTGCTACCATACATCAATACATGACTAAGATGCATGCCCATATTTTCCTTCTCTAAATGGGAAGTGAATCCTGAAAAAGTGAAGGCTTAAGGTTCTCACTTCACATCAAGGCAACGACAAACACGAGTCCATTTTTATATATGCCAATCTACTTATCTATATTCTTAATCTCTATCTTCATTCATTCCCTTCTTAATCTTTATATTCTTTCTTCATTCTTCAACAAGTAAGGGTGGCCTAATTTATTTCCTTCTATTCATTTTTTAAATGCATGCTAGCTCCTTCTTTTAGGCACATAATGTTTTGTGTCTTACAACATTAAGCATGCTTTCAGAAACAAAAACTTGTGTACGGTAGCAACATATGGTACAACTAATCACCAAATGAAGTGTCATCTTTTCATATTTCCTAAGAAAATCACCATCTTTTGACATAAATTTCACAATTCCCTAAAATATAAATGTTGGGTTTAACCACACTGATTATTCTTAGTGAGTATTAAAATAAGAAATTCTCTGTAGCACAAAATTTTAACTAAAATGCACACTACATGTTGGCTGGAAAAGGTGAAACTATAACTAAGAGAAGATTTTACATACCCGAGGTTTAGAATGCTATTAATAGGGTCAAGAAGCTGCGGTTGCTGCTGTTCCTCCTGCTGCTGCTGTTGTGTCAGCCCAGCAGCGGTTGCCACAGCCACAGCACTCGAAGGAGACCCTTTTGCCTCAACAAATCTCCAAAGATACCAGGAAGCCACTGACCTGTACGGCCTCCATTTCTCACATAATTGATCCATCTGAGATGGGCGAGGCAACTCCTCCAAATTATAAAGCAATTGGACTCCTTTCCTCACACCAAGATCATTAATAGGCAAAACATCCGGTCTATGCAAAGAGAAAATCATAAACATATGCACAGACCAAGAACCAATCCCATTAACCATAGTGAGCATTGTAAAAAGCGACTTATCATCCATATTTACAATTGCTGAATCTGATAATATCCCATTATGATACTTTCTCGCTAGATCGTGAAGATAACTAGCTTTTCGCCCAGAAACCCCTATTTGTCGGAGCTGTTGGGGAGTCAAAGCAAGAACTGTATCAGGAACCACACCAGCCTCTCCGCCGCACAGAGAAATAAAACGAGTGTAGATTGAAGTGCCGGCTTTGAATGCCAGCTGCTGGTAAAGGATACTACGAGTCAAGGCAAGAAACGGAGTGTGAAAGGTATCCAAAGTAGGTGGGGGATGGATGTCAATTAAGGAAGAGAGAAGAGGATCCGCTTCCCGAATATAGCGAATCGCATTCTCTAACTCACCTTCGCAGGAAAGTGATCTTGCGGTGACCCGGGGAGGCGCCACTGCTAGCGGTCGCGGTTGGCTTGCTTTGGTTTTGGTGGATTTTGAGGTGGTTTTTGGGGGTTCGGTGGCGGTGGTGTTGTTTAATTGGGAGGAATTGGAGTCTGTGGCTGTGGATTCCGGTGAGAGTTTACGGACTTTACGAGGACGAGATGGAGGAATTTTGGCCGGAGGAATGGCGGTTGGCTGAGGAACACTGATTAATTCAGTGCTGGAGATAGTGGTTGTGGCGGATTCATGCGGTGGCTGAGTTATTAGCTGCGCTTGGATTTGCGATTCGAGCTGAGATCGAGATTGAGGTTGAGATTGGGAATGGGGATGAGATTGAGGCTGAGGCTGAGGCTGAGGCCGTGGCTGGGTTTGGGTTTGCTCTCCCATGTGCGATCAGTGGAATTGCTACGGTCGATGGCGGCGGTGCAGCCGCTGACTTCGGCGGCCCTGGCGATGGTGGCGGAGCTTTAGAAGAAAAGAGTCGGAGTCATGTGGTGTGAGTGTGTGAGTGGTAGTGGCAGTGGTAGTGCGGTGCGTGAGTGTTTCTTTTTTTTTTTAACCGGTTTTAAGGGACAGCCACCTCAGCGACTTTTATTTTTTTAGAAGTTTTAAAAGTAATTTAATGACACCATATTAACTATTCCTCTATTACAAATTAATTATTATTTTTTAATATTTTATTTTATTTAAAAAAATATTTAATAAATTTAATTATTAAAATAATTAAATGAAACTAAATTATTTTTTAATATATTTAAAATATATTACTTATTACTTTAAAAATAATATACATAAAATTGACACAAAGATAAAATAAAAAAATTAATATTATATTAAATATATAAAAATAATAAATAATTGAAACTTTTTTATTTAAAAAAATGACAATTAATTTAAAATGGACGAAATATTTTTATTATTTTTTAATAATAATTTTATGGTTCATCAAAAAAAAATTTAATGGTTAAATTTTTTCAACAAGCTTGATTATTGAGCATTTTTTATAGGCCTTTTATTTTAGCAAAATTTTTTTATTTTAAAAAGTTAATTCAAAAAAATAGTTTTTAATATATTTTTTATATTTTTATTTTAGAGAAGAAAGTTGGTTTGACTCTCTACATGTAGAGAGTCAAACTTCACTTTTCACTCTAAAATATTTCAATTTCCTATGAAAGATATTAATTGATATTTATATGTTTATTAAAAAGATTTTTCTTTTTCATCACATTAAGCATTAAATAAAAGAAAAAAGTTAAATAAATAGAGAGAAATATTGTGAAAAATAAAGGAGGAAAAAAATTAAACATTAATGTTTATTGGATAAAGTAAAATGAAGATTAAAAATATCAAGAGTCTATTGTACTTGTGTAAATTTTTTTACTCTTTATATTTAAAGATGCATCTCCAATACACTCTTTATTTTACCTAAACTTTTATATTATAAAGAGTGATTGTAAAAAATAGGACTTCAACCCACTCTTTATCTTTAAATTATAAATTAGAGAGTGAGTTTGTGTAGGGAGACAAAATTCACTTTCTATCTCACTCTTTTTACAAAAGTTAATTAATGTACCTCTATTTTTTATACATATTCTTATTTTCTATTAACTTCTTTTATTACCTAAAATCTTTTCCTCTTTCTTTCCACAATATTCAAAAATTAAAATTAAATGCTTCTAGGATAAAATAAAATGAATAGTAAAATATAAAGAGTGTATTGGACTTAAATAAAATTGTTTACTTTTTATATTAAAAGATTCCTTAAGATACTCTTTATTATTTAGAGTATGCTCTTTATTTTAAAGAGTACCATTAGAGATGCTCTTATAAAGATTCTTTAAAATGCTCTTTAAAATAAAAAGTCCTATTGGAGATGCTCTAAGTAAATTAGAAGAAAAAATAAAACATTGGACAATATTTATCACACCTCAAGAATTGTATGAAATGAATGTTTTACTACTTGGATATTTAAATAGTCATGCTGAATTTCAGAAATTTACTAATGAAATGATAGAACCATTGAAAAATTTTATTTTAGTATGTATTGATGATATTTTAATATTTTCTAATACTAAAAAGTTTGTAATTTACTCTTAATGCTTGATCTATATTTTCATCTAGGGGTGTGCAAAAAATCGGCTGCCCAAATTTTCGAGCCCAGTCTAAGCCGAAGAATAAGGAGTGGTTAGGTTGCATGTGTGTATAGGGCGGTTTGGGTTGAGGAGCCAGGAAATTCAGAGTTTCAATTTTCAGCTCGGTTTGATTATCTATCAAACCGAACCGTCCGAAATTTTGAAAAACCAAGCAACGTTGTTTTGGTTTAGGGTTATTTAACCTTACATGTATATACATCTTATCATACTTTCACAAATCTCTCTTCATTTTTCGCCGCCTCCCTTCTTCTAACCCTAAAATTCTCTCATCTTCTATGTGGTTTTAACCTAGCCGCCTCCTCTTCTTCTAACCCTAAAATTGTATAGTTCTTCTCTTGGGTTTTAACCTGCCGCCTCTAATCTTCTATTTAACCCTGGACTCTATTCTTATCTATATTTGCATGCATCATCCATAAACTCCTAATGCGTTCAATTGTTAAATGATTTGTGTGACCAAATGATCTTAGATCAATTGATCACTGATCTATAAACTCTTTGCCTCTATTTGTGTTTAATTTATTTCAGATCTCAGTGATGATTTGAGAGATTTGATATTAGATTAATAAATCATTAATCTGCGATCTATGTTCTCCTTTTCTTTCCTTTTTTTTTATGTAAGTTGACTAGTTGAGCAGTAGATTGATTTATTTTTTTGATTTTTGAGATTTCTGTTATGAGATTAACTTATGTTGACCTTCGCAATAATCAATCTTGATTTTAATCTTAACAATTTTAATTTTGAGCTTTTAATATGTTTGTTTAAATGTGTATAAGCTAGGACTATCATGGAAATCAAAATGGAGTTAAGCATGCTTTTGGACTAATTCAACCTTTGAGATTCAAGGAGGATTTTGACATTCTTAGAGCTCTATAATGAGGAAGTGATCTTCTCAACATTTGAATTAGACATCTTAAGCTTACTTGTCAAAATATAAGCTCATTTGGATATGCAAATCTTGAATCAAAGTTAGCATATGCAACTTTCATCTTAAGTTGAGCAGCACTTAGTATTTCAGAAATATCTTGAGCTACAGATATCCAATTGAGATGATTCAAAGTTTTATGGAAAGATAAGATAATTATCTACAACTTTTATGAAGAAAGTTAAGGCTAATTCGATCGTCTTTAGTGACGCTCATGAGCATCTCACGAGCAGCCTCTTGTAGCATCATTTTGTGCCTTTTTGAGTGATTTAGGCAGTGATGCTCACGAGGAGTGCTCATGATCATGAAAAGTTATGATCAGCTCATAAGCACTCCCCTGACAGCACAAAAATGAGAATTTTTGACTTTTTTCAAAGATAACGGCTAGTACTTTCCTCCTCATAAGCCAGAACCGCTTCCTCACAATCGTGAGCATTCTTTAAGCTGCAAAAAGTCCAAGAATATGAAAAAATCATTTATAGACATTGGAGACACATTTGATACATCCAACAACTATATTTTTGAGTGTCTATCTATATAAACACCTCCTAGAGCTCAATTGAATGCTAAGAAACTTTTTTATCATTCATTCTCTCTTAAGCATTCATCAAAGCTCTTAAACTTTCAATTTATTCATTCTTAGTTTCATTAACTCTTGTGAGAGTTGGTTGTGTGTTAGAAATAAAATTTCTACTTCATTTAAGTCTTGGGATAGATTAGAAGGGAAGTGAGATTTATTTCTAAAGGAATTGGTTTAAGTGTTTAGCCATTAAAACACTTGGGATTTGGTTTTAGAGTGAGCCTATAAA
>CATIWM010321534.1:0-46330 GCA_949671775.1 Mallotus repandus | reverse complement strand
TTTGAATAACTAATCAAGTCAAAGGATGAACTCCTAGGATACCAAAGTCCTAAATGCAAACTTCCACTTAAATACTTGAAAATTCTTAGTATTGCATTCAAGTGGGACTCTTTAGGACTAGATTGAAACCTAGCACACAAGCAAGTAGTAAACATTATAACAAGTCTACTAGTAGTTAAATAAAGAAGGGATCTGATCATACCTCTAAATCGCTTTTCATCAACCGATTTTTCATTCTCATCTCTGTTGAGTTTGGTGGTGATACTAATTAAAGTTTTGCTTGATTTGACTCCATCCATTCCAAACTTCTTAAGAATGTCTCTAGCATACTTGGTTTGATTGATAAAAATCTCATCTTTGCATTGCTTAATTTGAAGTCCAAGGAAGAACTTGAGTTTACTCATCACAGTCATCTTAAATTCTCCTTGCATTAACTTAAAAAATTTCTCACACAAGCAATGGTTAGTAGAACCGAATATAATATCATCAACATATATTTGAACAATTAATAAATCATGTTTAGATTTATTTATGAAAAGAGTTGTATTAACTTTTCTTTTAGAGAAACCTTTCTCTAATAAAAAGTTGCTCAATCTTTCATACCAAGCTCTAGGAGCTTATTTTAATCCATATAATGCTTTCAAAAGTTTAAATACATGATTTGGAAAATCAAAACTTTCAAAACCCGAAGGTTGTTCAATATACACCTCCTCTTCAATGAAACCATAAGAATGCACTTTTAACATCCATTTGATGAAGTTTAAAATCCATAGATGATGCAAATGCAAGTAGCATTCTAATAGCTTCTAACCTTACAACGAGGGCAAAGGTTTCATCATAATTAATGTCTTCTTCTTGATTATGACCTTTAGTTATTAGCCTTGCTTTATTCCTAGTTATGACACCTTGTTCATTCATTTTACTTCTAAACATCCATTTAGCGCCTATAATAGGATGATGTTTCAGTCTAGGAACTAAAGTCTAAACTTTATTTCTCTCAATTTGATTTAACTCTTCTTGCATAGCAAGGACCCAAATTCATCATTCAAAGCATCATCAATATTTTTGGGTTCAATTTGAGAAAATGAAGTCTAAATTAACAATAGACTTAAGTTGAGATCTAGTTGTTACCCCTTTTGTAGTGTCACCTATAATGAGGTCTTGAGGATGAGCTTTCTTGAATTGCCAATCCTTTTGAAGATCATCCTTCAAGGTAGGTTTTGATGTTTCCTCATCTTCCTTATTTCTAGGATCTTCAAGTTCCAAAGATTTATTATTGCTTTCTTCTTGATTTTTCTCTTCCACAAGATCACCTACATCATCATCAACACTACAAATAGCCTTTCTAGGATCAAATGAGTTTGATTCATAAAAAATAATATGCATAAATTCTTCAACAACTAGAGTTGTTTTATTAAACACTCTATATGCTTTGCTAGAGGTGGAATAGCCTAGGAAAATTCCTTTATCGGCTTTAGAGTCAAATTTCCTAAGGTTATCCTTGGTGTTTAATATAAAGCACTTGCATCCAAATACTCTTAGATATGAGATTTTGGGTTTTCTATTGTTCCAAAGCTCATAAGAAGTTTTATTTAATGTTAGTCTTTTGAAAACTTGGTTTGCAATATAAAACGATGTGTTAACGGCTTTCGCCCAAAAGTATAATGGTAAATTATACTTATGAAGCATTGTTCTAGCCATTTCCATAAGAGTTCAATTTTTTTTTTTCAACTACCCCATTTTGTTGAGGAGTTCTAGGAGAAGAAAACGTATATGAAATACCATTTTCATTACAAAAGTTTTTGAAAAACTCATTTTCAAATTCGGTTCCATGATCACTTTTACTAGAAGTAATGCGAAAACCTTTTTCTTTTTGAACTCTTTTTGTAAAATTTCCAAATGCAGTAAAAGCATCATTCTTATAAGCAAGAAAATACGCCTAAGTAAATCTAGAGTAGTTATCAACCAATATATATGCAAAGTGCATTCCACCGAGACTAACAACTCTAATTGGGCCAAACAAATCCATATGTATAAGTTCAAGTGGTCTATAGGTTGACACTACACTTTTTAGCTTAAATGAGAATTTAGATTGTTTTCCCTTTTGACAAGCATCACAAGGTTTATCCTTAGTGAATTCAAGTTTTGGTAAACCAATCACAAGCTCATGTTTACAAAGATCGTTTAAAAGCTCAAAATTTGCATGTCCTAACCTTCTATGCCATGTCCATGTGTCATGAGAAATAGCTATCAAGCATTTAATATCCTTGTTATCAATTTTATTCAAATCAATAATATAGACATTATCAACTCTTTCACCACTAAAAATTACCTTGTCTTCATCAAGACTACTAACAAAGCAATTATTAGGATAGAAAGTGACTTTGTTTCCCATATCACATAATTAACTTATACTTAATAAATTATGTTTGAGACCATCAACAAGCAATACATGATGTATAGATAAGGATTGAGAATTACCGATTTCTCCAATGCCAATAATCTTTCCTTTTGCATTGCCCCCAAAGGTAACATGTCCTCTATCCTTAGCATCAAGCTTGTTAAATTGTTGTTTATCTCTGGTCATGTGTCTTGAACATCCACTATCGAGATACCAACTGCTTTTTGCGCTTGTGGACTTCAAGCACACCTACATATCATAATTTACACATTCTTTTGAAGTCAAACTTTAATTGGTCAAGGTTTGTTAGTTTCAAAGTAGTCCGAAGGTAGCAATTACAAATGTAGTTTTCTATAGAAGCATACATTGCTAGAGTGACCTTTGGTCATGCAATAAAAACATTCAACATTTGTAAATTTATTACTTCTAGGATGATATCCTTTCCTAGTATATGAATCATGCCTTGTGCGTTGTGGCAATGAATGCTTTCTATAACTCTTTTGAGTCATAGTGTGAGACATATATTGACAATGACAATATGTATTTTGATAGGTTTGTGGAGCATGTTTATGTGCATTGTGTTGTGTAGCATACCTATTTTGATTGTGTCAAATGTATACATAAGCATTCTTGGGTTATAGTGCTCTAGATTAATCCTTACCTCTTTATGTCAATGGAGGTTGAGTCTTATTAGACTTTTCCTTATTATTTGACATATGAGATCTCTTAGCTTTAAAGGCTTGAGTCTCATTTTTGGAGGTAGAAGCCGTGGAATTATGTGCTTTAACAAAATTGATATGTGATGATGATGAAGAAGCCATTCCATTTATATATCCAATTCCATGAATGTATCTATGGAGTTTTTAAGAGTCAAGAATATTATTCAAAGTTTCTTTTCCCTTCATGAGTTTAGAAATGGAATTCCTTAACTCTAAGACCTCCTTAGAAAGCTTTCAATTTTCATTATTAGCTTTCTTAAGTTGGTCTTCCAATAAACTTAAACATTCCAAATCATTTGCAAGTTTTTCATTTGATTTAACAAGATTAGAAAAATCATTTCAAGTTCTCGAATTCCTTGATTAAGCTAGTAAACTTGTATTTATAAAGCTTTTTCTTAGATAGTAAGCTTGTATATTTTTACAAAAGGTTACTTGTTATAGAACTTTCATCATCATCATAATCATTATCATCATATTCACAATAATCATCACAAGAAGAATTAGAAATATAAGGTACATCATTTTTGTCCTCAAGAGCCATGAAGCAAAGGTTGGCTACTTCTTGTTGTTTCTCTTCCTTTTCGGATTCGTAGGAGTCATCCCAAGTAGCTTTGAAAGCCTTCCTTTTCTCTTTTGTTCCTTTGCTCTTATTTTTGAGTTTGGGGCACTCACTTAAGATGTGTCCTGGTTTCTTGCATTCATAGCAAGTAACATCTTTTATTTTCTTCTTACCTTCTGCTTCAAACTTCTTGTCAAAGTCTCTTGTTCTTGATGAATTTTTCTTTCTTAAGAACTTTTTGAAACTTCTAGTGAGCATGGCAATTTCATCATCTTCATCACTAGAACCTTCAATAATTTCTTCTTCACTTTCTTCTTGTGAAGCCTTTAATGCTATGCTCTTTTTCTTTTCATCCTTCTCTGCTTGGTCTTCACCTCTTTGCTTTATTGTAAGTTCATGGGTAAGAAGTTTTCCAATAAGCACATCAGTTGAAAGAGTAGCAAGATCATGGGCTTCCTCAATTGAAGTAACTAAAGATTCCCAATCCTTCTTAGGTAGGATTATCAAAATCTTATTGTTTACTTCTTCCTTGGTAAAATGTTTGCCAAGTTTCTTGAGGGTGGTGACAAGAGCATTAAGGCAATTTATCATTTCGATGATTGATTTTTGAGGCTTCATCTAAAAGAGTTCATACCTATATATGTGGAGTTGAACCTTCTTGCTTCTTACTTGAATATTTCCTTCATAATGATTTTCCAAAGTTTCCCACATTTCCTTGGCTGAAGTGCAATGTTGAAGCTTGCCTCCTTCTTCTCTTGACATGGAAGAAACTAGAGTAATCATAGCCTTTTTGTTTTTGTAATTCGCTTCTTGTTGAATGGCGTTCCAATTATCCACACCATTAATTGTAGCTTTAGGTGGTTCCCAACCTTTTCGAACAATGTCTCAAAGTCTGATAGAATCACAATCTAGATAGAGCTCTATTTTTAAGTTCCAATGAGGATAATCACTTCCATCAAAGAAAGGTCTAAGAGAAGAAATGTTTTATGTTTCACTTCCCATGATATTATATTCAAGCAATAAAGTACCTAAAATTCAAGCTCTGATACCAAATGAAAAAGCCTTAGAGGGGGGGGGGGGGTGTGAATAAGGCAATCGAATAAAAATTAAAACTTAAAAACAAATAAATAAGAATTGAAAGAATGTTGAGAAAGAAGAATGATGAACACAATGATTTAAGGAGTTCGGATTCAACAAAAATCCTACATCTCCACCTAACTTATCCCCAAGTTAGGATTTTCAATCACCCATAATCTTATTCATAAGACTGAGATTACACAAGAGTTTAAGGCTCACTTTTACAACCTTACAAACAAGAGTTTTCTAGGCTTACTCTAAAATCAAAACCTATGTGTTTTAATGGCTAAAACTTAAACCAATTCCTTTAGAATAGAATCTAACTTCCCATTTTCTCAAACCTAGAAAATAAAAGAACAAGAATATCTATTCTAACACTCACCAACACTCACAAGAGTTATATAAAAATAGAAATTGTTTAAAATAGAATTTGAGAATTAATTGAATGCTTAAGAGAGAATTTGAATAATTTAATGTCTTGAAACTTCAATTGAATTTTAAGAGGAGTTTATATAGATAAATAACTCAGATTATAGCTGTTAGAGAAATCAAACATGTTTCTAACATCTCCAAAAATTAAATTGATTTAATTTTACTTTTGTGCTATCAAATTGTTGTTTATGGTTGTGGTTGTAGGCTCACGATTATGACTTACAAAAAAATAGTCATTAAATTCAAATATATTCATTGATTCGAAAAGGTCTTTTGCTCATGAGCTACTCACGGTCATGTTGATAGACTGTGAGCGGCTCAGACTTTAAAGCAACCTAAGACGCCTGATGATCACGAGTTAAGGGAGGTCATGATAAAAGATCGTGACACCATCACGAGCAACTCATGGTCATGAGCGCAGATTGTGAGGGATTCAAATTTCTATCATCAATTGAGCCAAGTTGAAGTTTGGCTCATGACCATTAGTCATGATCGGGATATAAGCTCATGACTGTAGCATTTTGACTTGTTTTTTGCATATGGTTGATGCTCTTACTTCCGTCAAATGAGTTAAGACATTAAACACTTAAGTAGAGCTTCATTGAACCTAATTTGCACTTAATAAAAAATGTTAGTTTAATTAAATTATTTGTCAAAGATCAAAGTACAAAGATTTAATTAACCATTTAAGGTCAACACAAATTCATCATATTCATTGTCATTTTTGTCTTGGAAAATAGCAAAGTCCTCTTGCTCCTCTTCATATTCATTTTTTTTTTACTTACCATAGGATGTTTCTAAATTATCAATCACTTCTTCTTCAATAACCGTTTCCTTTTCTTGTCAATCATGCTTTAAGTTTCTTGGTCATATGTGAATAAATATATAATATCATTAAAAAATCAACTCAAAATTTTATAAGATAATTTATCTTATAGAATTTTTTAAAAAAAATCATTAAACACATAATATGTCTCCTTTTCTTTTCTTACTTGGCCAAAGTTTTCCATCACCTTTAATGTATTCATTTATAACCATCCATAAAGTGTCTTAAAGTAAACACAGGTCTTCAATTTTGGTGATTCATTCATCATTGGACTCCATATCATTCAAATAAATAGAATTATATGCCTCTCTTTTTTTCTCCTTCATTATTTGTCTTGATTCAAGTTGAATGTTGTATTTCACAAATATAAGAGCATCTAATCTTTCTTGTTCTAATTGTTTTTTTTTTTGGAATATATGGAATATAATTTTTTTTTTAAAAAAAAAACCCTCCATAACCAACTATTGGAGGTTTTTAAGACCTTCTAATTGTAACTTCCTTCACAAACAAGGGTTAACTATCATTAAACTTCATACAACCTTATAAAGCCTCCATCCAAACTAAGTGTTCAAGTCATAGCAACAATTAATAGTTTTCCAAGTGAAGACCATCCTACACACTGGCAGGTTTAAAGAGGAGTACCCCCACTGCCCTAAAAAAAAATAATCGACAGAGTACAATTTTTTGTTACTTTGCCCCCACTAAATTTTTTCAATAATATATATATTCTAAAAAAAATAATATGTAAAATTTTTTATAAACCCTTAATGAGTCCATAATAATAGCCCAATAGTACATTATTATAATTCTTTTGTTAAGCCCAAATGATAAAACTTATTTTTCTTTTAACTATTTTTAAATTTTATTTTTTGACTTGGATTCTCTAATACTCAAAATCTCACATTTTCTTTCATCTTCTTCAATATCCTAGGAAAACACTTCTCCTTTTCTCTTTTCTAATACCCTAAATAAACAACTTATCATCTCACAAAAATTCCTCTCTTCTTCAACCATTAGGACCTCTTTGTTGCTCATTTAAATCATAAACAATTATTTTGGTAAGACCTCTTCTTCAATAATTGTTTAATTTTATTTATCAATTATATTTATACGATTTATTTTGTTTATTTTGGTGTTTTGCTTGGACATATGTTTTTGGTTAGATCATGCTAATTGGCTAGAGTGGACAGTGTTATCTCATAATCAATCTAATTATTAATGGCTGAAACTTTAAGCTTTTATAAAAGGAAACAAATACCCTTTTCCTGCTATTGCATTGCTTCAGTGATTAGAGTCTCTGGAATCCAATTCTAGACGTGTCAGGAAATTAATTGATGGTACAAATCAATTTAATTATATTAGAACAAAAATGATTAATTATCAATTGATAATTAAATTGATTAATCCCAATGTTGACTGAATTAAGATCTCCAATATTTTCTATTTCTTCACTAATCACATGAAACATAATCACAAGTGTATAATTAGTCACCACCACTAGAAGAGAAGGTGATTGCTTATTAGGAAACATAATTAACATGATCTTGGATTTTGAGAAATCAAGATTTTCTCCCTATTATGTAAAAGAAGTTGATGTTAGAAGTCATTAACAGTACCACTGGCAAATTTAAGGGAGATTTGCAAGAAAACTTTATTTATTTATAATATAATGGGTCAATCATTTATTTATAATGTGCTCATTAGTTATCATGCAAAAAGCTAAATTTATAAATTTTTTTTTGTCGTGATAATTGATTTTTTTATATGATTTTGATTATAGACATAATTATGGATAAATTTCTCAAAAGAAAAGTTTTCGTTGAAGAACCTATTGTAAACAAAGAAACCACTATGAAATGTGATAGTTCTTCTAATTCAAAGACGCCTCATTTGGAAATTAACTTAGATGATCTTCCTTCAGATCATGGATTACAGAGAAAAATTCAAGATTATCATCCTAATGATCGTGACAAGATAAGAATGACTTATTTGCAAAGGACCTTGTCAACCTTTTGACCATGATTTTCCACAAAAAAAAAATTGAAAATATTTATCGTTGATTTGTTTTATCTTGGTTTAAGGAATATGGCAATTGGTTGGAGTACAGTGTTACAAAAGATGTTGCATTTTATCTATGTTGCTATCTTTATAGGCTAGATATTGGAGATCAAGCAAGTGGTGATACTTTTGTTACTGATGGGTTTAGTAATTGGAAAAAGAAGGAAAGGTTTCAGAATCACATAGGAGGTCCAAATAGTGCTCATAACATAGCTTTGAAGAAATGTCAAGGTTTGATGAATCAAAAGCAACATATTCAAGTTGCTTATGCTAGATAATCCAATGAAGCTCGATGGAACTATAGAATTAAATTAACTACAACAATTTATTGTATTCGATTTCTTTTGCACCAAGGATTATATTTTTATGGTCAAGGTGAATCAAAAGATTCTAGCAATGATGGAAATTTTTGTCAACTTTTACAATGCTTGGCTAATCATAATCAAGATATCAACAATGTTGTTTTAGAAAATGCACGTGGTAATTTGAAGGTTATTTCTCCAGAGATTCAAAAGGATATTACATATGTTGCTACAGTTGAAACCATTAATATTATTATTAATGATCTTCGAGGTGGGCTGTTTTCTATTCTTATAGATGAGTCTCGTGATATCTCTGTTAAAGAGTAAATGGCAGTTATTTTGCGGTATGTGATTGCACAAGGATGTGTGCTTGAACGCTTTCTTGGTATTGTACATGTAAGTGACATAACCTCTTTATCATTAAAGCTTGTAATAGAGACACTGTTTTCAAAGTATATGTTGAGCCTATCATCTTTATGTGGACAAGGTTATGATGGAGCTAGTAATATGCAAGGTGCAATTAATGGTTTGAAAATTTTAATCTTGAAAGAAAATAGTTCTATATATTATATTCATTGTTTTGCTCACAATTGCAATTAGCACTTGTAGCAGTGGCAAAGAATCATGTACAAACTTCCTTGTTGTTTAATATAGCCTCAAGCTTGTTAAATCTGGTTGGGGCTTCCTACAAAAGAAAATATATTCTTCGTGAAAGACAACTTGAAAAGATTGTTGAAGCATGTAAAAATGGTGAAATCTCAACTGGTCGAGGTTTATATCAAGAAATTTCTCTTCAAATACCTGGTGATACACATTGGGGCTCACATTATGATTCATTAACAAATCTAATTGTGATGTTTGATTCCGTTATTGATGTTTTTTAGCTAATTTTGAAAGAAGGTATAAATTCAGAGCAAAAAGGTGAAGCATATTCTCTTTTTGAATCTATTCAATCATTTGAATTCATATTCAACTTGCATATGATGACAAATATATTAGGAGTCACCAATGAATTATCACAAGCATTACAAAGAAAAGATCAAGACATCACTAATGCCATTGTTTTAGTTAATGTGTCTAAACAACGAGTCCAAACAATTAGAGATAATGGGTGGGAGTCTTTGTTTGGTGAAGTTTCTTTATTTTGTAAAAGGCGCAACATTGATGTTTTTCAAATATGGATGATATTTTGGTCATTCAAGGATGGTCACGTTGAAATGCTCATCAAATGACAAATTTACATCATTATCAGGTTGAATTATTCCATACTCTGATTGATATGCAATTACAAGAACTTAATAATAGTTTCACCAAGGTCAACATGGAGTTGTTTCTTTGTGTTGCTTGTTTGAACCTAAATGACTCAATTTGTGCTTTTGACAAGCAAAAGTTAGTCCGTCTTACTGAATTTTATCCTTCCAATTTCTCAAAGGTGGATCTTGTTATTCTTGGCAACCAACTTGATAATTATATTGTTGACATGAAATCCAATGATAAATTCTCAAAGTTAAAAGGTATTAGTGATCTTGCCAAGAGATTGGTTGAATAAAAAAAGGATGTTGTATACCCTTTAGTGTATTACTTGTGAGATTAGCTTTATTTTTGCCAATTGCTACTACAACTATGGAAAGAGTATTTTCTGCAATAAAACTAGTGAAGAATCAACTATGCAATAGAATGTGTGATTTATGGATGAATGATTGTTTGATCACATATGTTGAGAGAGATATCTTTGACAGTGTTGATAGTGAGAAAATTCTTCAATTTTATCAAAATATGAGGCCTTGTAAAGAACAATTGTAATTTTATTTTTTTAGCATTTGATGTTATTTTTAGTTTAAACTATTGTTAGTATATTTGAGATATTGTTTTGTTAGTTTATTTTGAATGAAACATTTTTAGTATACTAAGATGAAGTCAGGTTTGCCCCTCTGAAATGTTTTTCTAGCTCCACCCCTACATATACAGTATATCAGTCTTCCAAACCTTATTCTTTTTGTTTTTTTTAGAATAAGAATTAAACCGTCGGACCATTAACCAAATGATAGCAATCTTCTATTCAAATCCTTTTGAATCAGTTCAAGTTAGGCTTAATGTCCCAGTGTAATCTTGAGAAAGATCAACTCTTCCATTCTCCTTACAGGCTCTTTGAGAGTAAAGCTAGTACAACTGTGTGCATTTAGTATTTTCTCAGGCTCCTTTGTTTATTCCTCAAGGAGTTTTATAACTCTCCCTTTAGCATGAGAATTGTTTAACTATTGGTTTTCTCAATAACTGATGGTCTATCTCAGTTATTATCTTTAAGTTACATATTTATGGCTTGTTGGTTTAGCTGTTTCTATCAGCTGATAGCTGATAACTGTTTTGTAATAGTGTTTGGTAAAATGCATATGAACTGTTTAGGTTAGTATATAAAATGACTATTCTAGGCATAATTTATTTATTTTATAAAAAAAGAATAACAACAACAAGTCAACAACAACATAATATTGATGTCATTTATTTTGTGCAATATAAATTAAAAAAGAATAATAAATTAGAAAATGTAAGAATAATTAATTCCAATCAAAAGTTTTTATATTTTTCTGTTCATCAATTTAACAACATAAACAAATAAAAAAAATAACTGTTTTAATATAATAAAACTAGAATGATAGCATTGAGATGTTTAAATTTTCATAAACGGGTTCAAATTATTTCTTGAATTTCTTTACTTTTTCTTTTGAATTCTGGATTCATTTTATTTAATTTTAAGAGATGTTAATCTACATTTTTCTTAAAAAAAAGACTTTTTTTCATAATTAAATTTTCGAAAGAATGAATTGTCGTTTAATGGAGTTATATTTATAAGTGAATGAAGTAGATAAACATTTTAATTTGCATATGTTGTTAGAAAGTTGCAAGTTTGTTTCCTTCTCTTGTAAATTTTTGGTGTTTTTATGAGGCCCATTTCTTATGTGGTGTAGAAAATAAATAAAAATGTTTAAAAGATTGATTGGAGTAAAAGAGGCATTGGCAGTAGGAAGTGCAAGAGTTTGCATTTTTAGCCTGCAGTGGGCGTTCATTTTGTAAAAGGCTAATTTTGTAAAAACAAAAAAGTTATAGTCAACTATTTTAAAAAGGGTAACGGTACATTTTCGCCCTTAATGTTTATACCTAGGAGCGGATTGGCCCTGGAACATTTTTTTTATCTTAATTAGGCACAAAAATTTGAATTTAGTTCATTTCAGGCCCCTCATTTAACAGAGTCATTAACAGGCATTATGTTGGTGATGAGGTGGCAAAATTGGGTCCCACAAAACTTAAAATAAATTCACAACAATAAAAATAAAAATAAAATAAATTTACTGTAATAAAAAATCCAATTTCTTTCTGGGAAATCAAACCCCAAAATCAAAAAGCTCTTCTTCTTCGCAAAATCCTTTTACCAAAACTCCCCCATGAACCTGTTGTCCCTCTCTTAACAACCCTAACCTCACGCAGCTACTCAAAAGGAACGAATAAGTAAACCTATTAGGCTCCACATCTGCAGCCACCATTTGATTGGGTTGCTCTTATATTATAGATGTCTTCTTCATAATACTGTAATAATGTTTTCTTGGTTCAATTAATCAAAAGGATTCAATCGTTTTATCCTTTGACTGCATGAGTTGGTGATGATTGTTCATGTGGGTTTGGGTCGTGGAGCAACAGGGTTTACTACCCGATCTGATATCGGTCTGGCTAGAGCTGCTCCTGACCTTCTTGGTTGGTCTGCTACTACTATTGGTGGAGCAAGTGGTGTTGCCTTGGCTACTATGGGTTGTGGAAGAGGTAAAGGTGGTGATGATGAGGTGGAGGAGGAGGATGGGGATGACAAGGGTTATGATGAGAATCAGAAGTTTGATGAATTTGAAGGAAATGATTTGGGTTTATTTGCTTCAGCTAAGTATAATGAGGATGATAAAGAAGTTGATGTTGTTTGGGAAGCAATTGATAAAAGAATGGATTCAAGGACAAAGGATAGAAGGGAGGCTAGATTAAAGGAGTAGATTGAGAAGTATAGAGCTTCAAATTCGAAAATTACAGAGCAGTTTGTTAATTTGAAGAGGAAGTTGCATACTTTATCTACTGAAGAATGGGACAGTATTCCTGATATTGGTGATTATTCTTTAAGAAATAATTTAAGAAATAAGAAGAAGAGATTTGAGAGTTTTGTCCTCGTACCAGATACCCTTCTTGAAAAAGCTAGGCAAGAACAGGAACATGTCACTGCTTTGGATCCAAAGAGTAGAGTTGCTGGTGGGACAGAGATCCATTGGTCGCAGACTTTTGTTATTGACCTTACTGATGTTGGTGAAGGAAGTGGAACTGTGTTGTCTTTAAAGTTTGATAGGTTATCAGATTCTGTTTCGGGTTTGACTGTGGTTGATCTTTAAAGGTTATTTGACTAATTTAAAGAGCATAAAGATTACTAGTGATGCTAAGATTTCAGACATTAAGAAGGCAAGATTATTGTTGAAGAGTGTCAATCGGACTAATCTGAAACACCCGCTTGGGTAAGTTGCTGCTACAAGGTTGGAAGAGGTAGTTAGGATGATTCAAGCAGCTAGGCAATTGATACAGAGGGGGTGCGAGGAGTGTCCTAAAAATGAGGATGTTTGGATAGAAGCATGTAGGCTTGCTAGTAAAGAATTGATGTTTGAAGTTCAGAGTTTCGACTTGTCGTATTGGCATTTGAAGTTCAGAGTTTCGGCAACTAAGAAGCCGCTACGGGAGCTGCAGACTTGGACGCCAGGTCTCTTTATGATACATAAATTGTTTCATTTCTTCAATTTCCTTTTTTTTTTCTTTAAATTATGCCTTGTTTGGAATGATTCAGATTCATGTCACTTTTGGCTTCAAAAGTGCAGTAAATAATTGAATTGTCAACAACGAATTTTTGAACCATAAGTTGTAACTAAATGGAGTTCGACTGAATTGAATTGAGTTCTTACATTTTGAATATTTTTATTAAACAATAACAATAGCTCTGGTTTTGTGGAATTTTTGTTAATGGGGCGGATTAGAGTTTTGTGGCAAAGTTTAGAGAAATAACTAGAAATAAGAAGAAGAAGGGAATTCTAGTTTAGTAAGACCTAATTTTGCCACCTCATCACCAACATAACGCCAGTTACTAGCTCTGTTAAATGAGGTGCCTAGAATGAACTAAATTTGAATTTATGTGCCTAATTGAGACAAAAAAAAAAATTCAGGGCCAATCCGCTCCTGAGTATAAACATTAAAGGCGAAAAGGTACCTTTACCCTTTAAAAAAAACTAGAAAAGAGAGCTTATTGAATCAGCAACTAATTAATCCTCAATCAGCTATCAGCTGCTGATTTAAAAAATTTACCAAATATCAATATTTTAATAAAAAATCTCTAACAGCTGCATCAATCAACTAAACCAAACATCCCTTTAGGGTTTGGGTGTGTAAGAGTCTTTTAATTTTCTTTAGCGGTGTTTTACTTTTCTTGTGACACTTGGTTGTTTTATAATAGTTTGCTTGATATGTATTTAAAATTCATTTTGGTTAATTAAAAGTTCAGTTCAGTTTTCAAGTTTCATTCACAAATGTTCTTTACCGCTCTCGTAAGTTGTTTTTCATTCCTATTTTCAACAAGGATTTCCAAGTAAAGAACCATCACCAGTCACCACAATACATTGTACTCCGAACATCCAGTCATAAAAAATTTTCTGGCGAATGCAACCATTTGTCGGCTATGAAATCATCCATGCATGCATCTAAAGCGCTTACTATTTAAAATAAATCCTTAACTTCAACTAGTAGTGATTTGATTATTGCATCAAGAAGCAGCATCTAAAACAGTTATAACCATTTATCTCTCAGTAACATTAGAAGTTGTATCATCTACACAAAGTAAACCCATTATGTCCATGATGGGATCAAAACGTCTCCAAAAGAAGTGCAAGCAGATATGAATCCTTCCTACAACAAAAGAACTAGATCATCCCCTTTCTTTCACTTAGGGGCCAATATAATCTTAAGCAACAGTTGGTATAAAATTACGACATGCTTCTGCAAAATATAGAATGTTAAGCATACCTTACATTCACCCAGTCCAAGCCATAAGCAGATATTAAATAAGTAGACATCCATTACTAGAACTTTTCTAAATTCAGCACCATTTATGAAACTGGTGAGCCAGCCCAAGCCCAATGCAGCCCAATAGAACAAATCTACTCATCGGCCATTATGCTCTGGAAGCCTAGGTCTGCACACCATCTGATCAAGAAACTTGGAAAGACGTAAATGCTTAGCAGCCCATTGCTCAGACAATTTCTGCTCCTTCGCTTCAGCATCTCTTCTCAATTCAGCTAATTGTTCCTTGTATTCTGCTTCTATCCTATCAAGAGAAGCCTTTTGTTCTTCCCTAAGAGCCTTGATCTTTGACTCTATCTCTTCCATTTTCTCCCTCCTCCGGCATGACTTCTCTGACTCCAGCTGCAATTCTACTCTTCTTAGCCTCCAGGCAGCTTCCTTCTTGTTTGCTGCCCAAGCACGATGCCCTTCTTCCAGCTCTCTGCAACAATCCAACAACTCAGATATCAACAAGTTCTCACCACAACCAGGAACTGATCCATGAGATGGCAAACTTCCCAAAACAAGGGCGTTATCCGGTCCTCTCTCAGGCTGCAGCCAAGGGATTGGAGGAGGTGCTGCAACCGTTGAAGGTGAGAGGCTTAGGGTTACCGATGGAGAGGGTGGCCTCACAGAGGACATGCTATTGGAAGTAGTAAGCCATGGGGGCAGCAAAGTAGGCGCAGGCGCAGGTGCAGGTGAATCTGTATGAAGGAAACCCCCATTGGAAGTGGCCATGACAAATGCTGGAGCAGGACGCTCTTTCACTAGTTTTTCAGCAAAAGTCTCTAGAATCCTGTCGTACTTACCCTCGTCAATAGGTTCTACTGTCTTGTTGTTTTCCTTGTGCTCTCTCTGCTGCTTCTCTTTGAACACTTCCCACCACTTACCAAGTCTTTTAGCAGTTCGCCCTGGAACTTCAGCAGCAATTTTCTTCCATTTGTTACCGTGTTTGGCCTGAAGTCGGATAACAAGACGCTGCTCTTCTTCAGTAAGAGAACCTTTCTTTATACCAGGCTTGAGGTAGTTCTTCCACCTTTCTAAACAGGATTTGGCATCCCTGTTTAGGGGTGTGTTCATGCGCTGTGACACAAGGTTCCACTCCCTTGGACCATATTGTTTAACATATGCACGTAACAAAGCGTCCTCTTCAGCTCTCCAACGCTGCCTCTCTTTCATTTCCAGGTGCAAGTACCACTGCCCATTGCCTTAAACTCTTCATAATGTATCTGAAAATTATTCATGTCAAAATATTAGTCAGCTTTAATCAAGAAAGGATTGAACTGCAAACTAATAAATTGTTGGTTCTACAAACAGGGAACTGCGGCCGGATCAGCAAAAGATGCGGATCAGCAAAAGATGAATATATATCAAGAAAAAGAACAAAAAAATTAGCTACAGCATTGCATATATTTAAACACTAAAATTATCAAACCTAAGTAGCTAATAAGTGCCATGCAACTCACAAGTACCACCTAAATACATAAGAAAGGCATTCGTACCATCACCTCTATCTCTGATACAAATACTGAATACTCTAGATGGATTCATCTTATTGCAACCGTAAACAAACGAGACTAAGCACATCAATGGACATTGTTAGAACTTTAACAGCTCAAATAAATGCAAAACCGAGATTATTAGGATGTAAAAAGAAAAAATGATAAATAAATTTTACAAGAGCATGACAGAACAAGGAACTCCTGTATTAGAGGTTTGAGGTATCAATAATGCAGGCACAAAAAGACCACCAATAAATTGAAATAATCAACATGGTTATTTCAGGGTCAATGCATTAGAAATTGAACCAATGCCACATTCACATGTAGATACCACCCTCAAATATGTAATCAAGATCATATTTAACTCTCAGAATTCAGGGATAGCTCCAGTTAACACCAGAATAGTAGTGTAAGCCAACAGAAGTTTTGAACACTGAAATAGATATGGGTACCTATAAATGTATTCTTGTGAAATTAGCTGACCGTATTGGATCTAGCATTCAGTTAAATTTATGAATAAAGTGTTTTATCCTTTTATTTTTTCTGGAATATTGGGGAAAGCAAATTGCTTTTGACGAGATTCCAACCTCAAAGGTGGTACAGTTTTTGGACCAAGCTTCTGTGATTGCAATGGTATTAAAAACACCACCACCAATTTTACACGGTTAAAGAAGGACAATTCTGATATCATCAGGGGGGGCAAATGAGAATTGGGTGAAGATAATTATTAGATAAGATCTACACCAGAAGTCCAGAATCACTAAAGAAAAATCAAGACAATATTTTGAAGTAATATGCCAACAGACAAAAATAAACCTATTCATCAAGAAAAGGGTTTTTTTTTTCATTAGAATGAGCAAAGGCAATAACGAATAGAAAAAGAAAAGCATTAACTATCATTATCAGGTGCCCTAAAAAAGCACAATAATAAACAAGAACAAAACCAAACTGAAAAAACTTGAAACAGAATCTCCTTAGTTGCTTTTGGAACTGTTTTAGCCTTCTAATGATGCTAAAAAAAAAAAAAAAGGTTTCATTCAAGAACTATATATTTTCCCAAACTTTCTCAGCAACCAAACAGACTACTAGCAAGACGATAATAACAAAGAAGGACAAGTTTATTACATGATTAATTTTAAAAAAAAAAAACTTACATTTTATCATAAAGAAGTAAACGCGGAGGTTCTTCTTCGACGCATGATCTTCTACTTGCAATAAAACACAGTGAAACTAATAAACCAATTCAAACAAAAATCTCAAAAGCTTAGAGACACACAGAGAAAAGAAGAAATGAGGAAGAAACTAAACAAGAAGTAGAAGTAAAAGCAGAACTAGAAAGACCAAAAACCAGGAACCATACAAAGATGAAGAAGATTAGACTGGAGAGAGACAGGGAGCGGCAACAAAGCCAAAGATGAGCTAGCAGTAATACGTTGGGATCTGACAGACAGGGACCGAAAAAAGAGGGCACGCCAATGCTACGCTAACACCTTAATAAAAAACACACATTTTAAAAATATATATACAAATTATAGAATACAGTATTATTCAAAAAAAATTTTAAAAAAAAAAGAGGAAGAGAGTATATGCTGACGATTTCAATGGAATGTAATTACGTCAGCTCATCCCCTTCCAACTCCACCACACCACAACCAGCCAGCCACCACCGCTGCTACTGCTTTCAAAAACAGCAGAGTACAGAAGAAGAAGATGATGATGAAGTAGTGTAGTGTAATGCGCCAGCTAGCCACCTTCTTCTGCTGCTGCTGTTTGTTTGGGGTGATGAGATATGTTTCTTTTACTGGTTCTGGTAAGTGTTAGCAAACAATAATAATGTGTTCTGTTCTATTATTTAAAAAATAGAAAGCTGTCATATAAATAAGGGAAACAGCTAAATCATAGCCGTCCATCAATAGCTCTGACTTTTCACTCTGATGAAATATTTCAAAGAAAAGAAAAAAAAATGGGAGACGGCAGGCAGGCAACCCCAAGGCAAGGGCAAGGCACTCGCCTGGAGAGTCTAGTAATGGAATTTAGCCGATTTTTAACATAACATTCTTGGGAAGCGTGACGGTAATCCATGCACGTGTCAACAACAACTCCACCTATATTATTACCTAACCATACAATACAATACATACTGCACAAAAAACCCTTTTTTTTTTTTACAAAATAAAAAAATAAAAGTGGTCCCTATCATCCAATTATCTCTTTAAGACCTTTTAGCTTGGGTCAACTACAGTTCTCCAATTAAATTGAATTAAAAAGGTCGATTAAGTTCTCTTTTTTTATTTAATAAGAATAGGATAGACACATATGTGACTTGATAAATTTAATATATTTTATTATAAATTATACATTAATTATATTTTTTAATTTATAAAAGAAAAATTTTGAAATAATATATATATTAATTAATACATTTTAGTAAGTGTTTTATACTTCATCCAATTGAAAAGATTAAAAATTAAATCTTTCATGTCCTATTAATACATTTTATTAAGTATTTTATATTTAATTCAGTTGAATAGATTAAAGATCAAATTCTCTACCTTCTATCTCCTCTTTTTATGATATTAAAATTTAACCGCTTGATATATAATCTATATTTTAAATTTTATAAATTTAACTATTAGATATAATAAGGTGAATGTGACTAAAAATTTATTTTTCGAAATACATTTACATATTGCAAAAGAAACATTTCTTTACATTAAAGTAATTTTTTTATTTTTTTATTTTTAATTTGTCTTTCTTTACATATTTGGACGGAGATGAGACAGTTAGTTATTAATAGTTAGTATTTGCAAAGTATTTTTAGGAATGATTATCGAAGGTGGATTCATAAGTCTAATGAGAAAAAAAAAAATCAAACCCAATATCCCTTGCTCCCAAAAGAGTAAAGGTTGCAACTGTATTTTTTTTTTTATCTATTGTTAAAAAAAAAAGATGTATTTTTGTCCATTCCATGAATTCAAGCACGCATGAAATAATGTTGAGCCGAAAAAACTAAAAGGCTGTTTAGTTTTGAAAAATATTTTCTGTTTTACTTTTTTAATTTTTTTTTTCTTTTTTTTATTTTTCAGTTTTTTATTTTCCAAAATAGAAAATAGAAAACAGAAAATCATGTTGGTGGGGTGGTGGTGGAGGTGGAGGTGGAGGTGGCGGTGGAGGTGGAGGTAGAGGTAGTGGTGGTGGAAGTGGTGGTGATGGTGGTAGTGGAGGTTGTGGTGGTTAAAAATGTTGTAGTCAATATTAGAAGAAAATATTTTTTATTGATTTTTCAAAGTCTTTTATAATTTGAAAAATTTGAAAAGTAATTTTTTTATGACTAAATAATAATTTTTATTTTTTAATTTTTTTAAAAAATTTCTAAAAAATAGATCTTAATTTTTAAATTAAACATAACCTAAAGTTTTCACTGTCAGACTGCTACTTTAACTACAATCTTTACTTTTTAATCTTTTTCAAAGTTTTGTTTGTTTTTTACTGGGTTCACGCACTCTCCTCTCATTTCATCCAGTGTTTGTTCTTTTTCTCTCTTCGATTAAAAAAAAAAACTAAAATATTAAAAGAAAAAACACTGTAAGGACGTGACTAGAGATCATAGAGTATACATATATATATAAAAGAAAAAAATAAAAAAAGGGTAATAAAGTTACAGTGTGGTGTAGTTATGAGACACGCACACGCAGAGTTTTACTGATTGTTGTAATTTAATCATCTAACCGTCCATTCCGAATCAGATTGCGATAGTCAAATCTGCTGATCATCTTCTTCAATACTATTGCGAGCACTTTCGCTTGATAGAGTGAGTCCCGAGAATGGGAAAATTCTGATGCTGGTTACGTCACAGGAATAAGGAAGGACACTTAATCACAACATTAGACTACAAAAAATAAATAAATAAATTAGGATATGGAAGATGCCACGTGGATATTCACTAAATAAGTGAAAATGGTGGGACCCAGTTTGTGTGGCGGAGGGAGGGGACTGTAGTCCGGGTTTCGCGGCATAAGGAGACGAAGATGATAGAGACGGGACGTTCTGCAGCGCTCAGACCCCGCTAGCAGTCTGTCAGTGATACGTTACGTCCTCTTTTTTTCATTTTTTTTTTCCTACTTCATCCTCTTCTCTTTTATTTATTTTGTCTTATATTTATATTATATACATATATCTATGTGTATTTGTATATGTAAATGCTACGTTGTCGGATTGGTGGGTGGGTCTTTTTTTCTTTTTTCTTCTCTTTCACTTCTGAATTTTCAGAGCACCAATTACCAAACCAAAATCAGTTCTCTACTGTACTACCTCTTTCCTTTCTACCCCTCAAACTATAGTTATATTCTTCAATTGCCTCCCTTGACCATTTTGAAGGATTTCTTTCTTTCTTCTTTTTTTTTTTTTCCTAGCAAAATGGTTTCAACCCTTCTATTTTTTCCAATGGAGCTCATTAAATAAGATTTATGGAGAAAAGGAATAAGAACAAGCACCATCAATTAACAACTATAGAAGTTGTTGAAAAGCTACACCATGAAAATTAAAATTTTGAAGTAATTTGTGAACAAATTTAAGTAATTCATGTGTAATTCTATTACCGTCTTGCGGCGACGTAGCAGAAGTCTAATAAAATAAAAATAATTGTTGATTGCCGTTGATTCACGCATGAATGACCGTTAAAAAATCTTCTATAACTTGCTGATTACAAATAATACCAAGAAATAGATATCTAAAAATTCATTGATTCACAAGTGAATATCAAAAATTGGGAAGAAAATAGAAATTTGATTATCAATTAAACAAAACTACCTCCTACATCCCAAAAATGATAAATAAATACTGTTTAGGGAAAAATTCTAACTAAAAGGGGTAAAACGATAAAAAAAAAGAAACACAAATAAAACGAATATAAACTTCAAATCTAATTTTGAGGTCATAAATGAAGGATTTTGGACTCAAAACTTGACCTTTTACGGGTAAATACCATAACAAACATAAGTCTCTGAATCAGCTTCGTTTTAATATATTATTAGCCCTGTAATTTAATTAGGTCCAAAAATTAGAGTTTTTGAAAGCTCAATTGCACACTTTCATTCTATCGAACTCATCCATAAAAACGCATAGTAATATGTTCCGCATCATGTGGTAATTTATTTTGTTGAATAAGATATATGCCAATTATTTTCAATAACTACACAAGTTGGTGCAATTTAAGAGCAAAACAAATATCAGGCAGGTCTCAAATTTGTGACCCGCCATTCCTCCCCAAATTGTAACTAACTAAAAAAAATTAAAATTTGTGAGTTTTAATTTTTTTACTTAAAATTTTTAATTAAAATCAATGTGTAAAAGATTAAATTGAAACACGAAATAAAAAACAATTTTATTATATGACCTTCAAAATATAGAAGTAATCTTAAATTTAATCATGGCTCCCAATTTTAATTTTACTATTAAAATGTAAATTTATCATAATAAAGCACAATTAGATTAATTTTTTTTCTAGCTTGACCATCAATTTTTATTTCAACTTTAATAAATATCTATCACATATATTTAATAGAGTTTTTTTTTTTATAACTGAATTTAGCGGTGGGAAAAGAAGTTAATGCAATAAAAAAGTGAAAAATAAAAAATTATAATATTAGTAGGTGGAGATTTTCGCAATCTATTTTTATTTTTTTTAAATTATAAATTATATAACTAGTCTCTATTGAAATATTTTATTTTTTTATTAATTACAATTACTAAATAATCATTTTTTCATTTTCTTTCCAAATTTATTGTTTGATGTTTAACATTTTAAAACTATTTGTAATTGAGTTTTTTTTTTTGCATTAATAAAATTTAATATAGTAAGTTATTTTTTTATAAGTACTCTTTGACTTTTATCTTATCTTGATTGTAAAATTTACACCAATTTATTTTTTATGAAGAGATTTCTTTAAAATATCATATGAACATAATTTTATTTTTTATTTTTATCATCATTTTAAAAAAAAAGTAAAAATCAAATTATGTGATTAAAAAAATATTATAAAAATTCAACAATAATTCATCATATAAAAAGTATTCATAAATTTAATGAATAGAGATAAAATCAATTTACATGTAATTTAGATCAAATATATACCAAAAAATACTCTAATTAAATTATACTAGGAAAAGTCAATTTGATTAAAAAAATATATAGCACTTACTTTTCTATTATTAATATGTTATAACACTTGTCTTAAACATTAAAATTATAACAATTTTTTATATGATGAATTTTCATTAAATTTTTATAATGTACATTTTTAATCATGAAATTTGATTTTTATATTATTCAAAAAATTATGATAAGAAAAATGAAAATAAAATAATGTGCATATGATATTTAAAATTTGTTCATAAAAGTAAAAATTAAAAATTTGTTCATAAAAACAAAAAAAAGATTGTTATTTTTTTTTATAATTGGTGCAAGTTTTATAATTGTTTAAACAAATTATAAGGTAAACAGTGCTTACAAAAAATAATTGACTATACTAAGTTTTTTAATGCAAAAACAATTATGTATGCACAAACACAAGTAGTTTTATAATTTTAAACATTAAATAATAAATTTAGATAAAAATTAAAAAGAATATAGTTTAAGAATACTAATTAATTAAAAAAAACAATTTAAATATAGGGTAACTATATAATTTAAAATTTAAAAAAATAAAAAAAAACAAAAATAAATGGATTGAGTGCAAAAATTATCACCCCACAAGTATCCTTAAAAAAATAATTTTAGTAAGTATGGAGCTATGAATTACCGACACTTTAAATAGAATAGAGCATCTGTGTCAAACATTTTTTAGACACTGACACGTTTGAACACATGTTCTATTATTTTATTATTTTTTTATTTTTAGGACATGAAAATGATACGGCTATAACATTTTTTACAACATTTTTTAACTCTATTTTTTGTCTAATTTAATTTAATTTAATTTATTCATAATTTATTTATTAATAATTTAATTTATTTATTTAATAATATACTTAATTGGCCACTTTTTATCTTTACTTTATATATGACAATAATAAATAATTAATTAAATAATTATACTAAATATTTAAATTTTATAAAATTTTTATTTTATCATATTAATTTTATTTTTTTAACAAATCATATGTATATATATATAAAATATGTTTCACCTATATTATATTTTTAAAATTTTCATATCATTATATTCGCCGTGTTTTTTTTAGTTACAGAGTTTTGGAGAATTTCCTGTTTAGGTATAAAGCCGCCAGTAAAAAAATTAATGAAGGAATGAAATATTGTTAAAATAAATGATAAAAAAGAAGAGAAAGGAGAGAAATGGTGGGCTAAAAGAGGAAGGGAAAAGTACAAGGGGCATCTTGGGAAAAGAAAAAGGATGATTTGACATATCAAGGCCATTGTAAAATTTGAGGGAGATACTCTCCTCTCCCCGCCCTCATTATCTCTCTTACAAAAAGCCAAAATCTTGTTTGTTAAAAAAAAAATAAGCCAAAATCTTTATTATTAATTTGGGAGTGTAGCCTCGATAAAAAAATAAAAAAAATAAAAAAAATAAAAATGTAACCGAATCGAATGAATTATAATTTATTTAGAGCTTGATTTAAAAAATTTATTTATATTTATTTATTAAATTAAATGAGTTGAGTCTAAATTTTATTTTGAAGTTCATAAACTAAAAGAGATGAGTCCGATCTTCTTTAAACTCGGCTAGTTTAAGTTAACAAATAAAGTTGTTCATAGATTCATAAGTCAGCTTGCAAATAAGCTCGTGAGTCAGTTCGTGAACAAAATCACGAGCCAATTAGCAAATAGATTCATTTAGTTTACTAACTTGTTAATTTAAATATTAGTATTATATGATAGTATTAAAAAAAATATATACTCAAAATAGAATTTTTTATATAATTTAAATTACTAAATATAATTAAAATTATATATTTATAATAATAATCATATAGTTTTGATATAAAGTAATATTAATATAATGTATAGCATTAAGTAAGCATTGTATGATACAATTAAAGTTTTCAATTCTTGTAAAAAAATTTATATTTGTAATAAAATTACTAAATTTTATAATAAAAATTAGATATTAATGATAAAATTATACACTTTTGTATAAATTAATATTAATATTAAAATTTTTATTAAATAAATATAATTTAAAATTATTAAGCATCAATATCAATTAAATAAATATTCTTCAATATAATTTTAATTTGATGATAATTTTTTGTAGTTTTGAAGTAAATTAGTATTTGTATTAAGTAAATAAAATTTTAGTTATGAAGTAAATATAATATCAAGTAAATATTATATAATATTAATTTAATATTAAGTAAATAAAGTTGAAATTATTAAGTATAATAAAGAACTATATATGTATAATATATAATATTTGTGTAAATTAGTATTTGTATTAAATAACTATAATTTCGAGTAAATATAATGAAATAGTAATGTAGTATTGAGTAAATAAATATTATTAAATATAATAAAAATTATATATTTGCAATGTAAATTAATATTAGCATCAATAACACCATTAAGTAAATACAACAGATTAATAAGTAAAAAAATTTTAAAATTAATTTAAATATAAAAATAGTAAAAATTAAAAAGGTGAAACCATTAATTAATTTATTTTTTTCTCTAAGTAAAATATTGTAAAAATTAAAATTTCGAAATTTTTTTTGAAATGCTATAGTCGAGTTAAAAAAATATAAAAACTTTTATAAATTGTAGAAATTATAATCATAATTAGTTATTTAATTTTTAGTTTGAAAAAATAATTATATTAGTGAAAAATGCAAGAAAAATGTGTGGCTAGAGTGTATAACACTGACATTTAAAATCGCACATTGTATAGGAAATAAAAAAAAGTTGTAAAGAAAATATAAATTTTTATGGCGTATAATTTTACAATATAAAATCTCATATTAAAAATGAGACAAATGAAAAATAAATAAATAATTTATAAAATATTATTATCTAGCATACGTACAAACCACCATATAATTGAAAGGTAAGTTGAACCAAATAGTTGTTATGGACCAAGCCATCTAGATAGGTGTTGAACTTGTCGAGCTCGTAAGCTTGACTCGAATTTGTCAAATATGAGCTTGATCCGAGTTTGAATGAGAATTTTAAAAGTTTAATAACTTTAAACTCGGTTTGAATTTATTAATTTTGAAAGTTTGGCTTAATTATATTTTTAAATATTATTATTATTAGATTATCCAAAAATTTGTGTGTATATATATATATATATATATATATAATCAAAGTTGTAGGCTTGTAATGTTAAAAAAAAAAAAAAAAAAGTTGTAGGCTTGTAGCACAATAGCCTGCCTGTGGTAGAACCGGTGTCCGCTGCTGGAGTGTAATTTTCTTATGGTAAAGCGAAAATAAGAAAGAGAATTTTTATAATTTTTAAAAAAAAAGAAAAAGAAAAATAATGAAATAGTACAAGAAAAGGCTGAGGTCGTATAGGGATCGGTGACTGGAGTGTTGGCTAGCTGGAGCTAGAGCTTATGAGGAGGTTAAAAAATAAATCTGTTGCCGGGATTTGTTTAACCTTTTGGTGGCTTTCACAACCTATTTGGTTACATATGGATCAGTTTCCATTATACAAGTAAATTAATTTTTTCTTTTTATAATAATCACTTATTTTTGAGCAACAATTGATGATTACACTAAGAATACATTCTATATATATGTCTATCACATTATCTATCTAATATTTATCTATTTATTTAATATTTATTATTAATATTATTATTATTATTATATAAAGTTTTAAATATTTTATCTAGTTGTGCATCAAATATCAAGAGCCTTAATTTTAGACACCCTAAAATTTGAACCGATAACCTTAGATTATGAATGTCTCACCCCAAATTAATTGGTCTAGGGTGATTGGCACACTTATTTGTGCTAAGCAATTTTTTTATTTTATTTTCATAAGTAAAAATTAGCAAAATTATTAACAATAAGGTTCAACCAATAATAATAATAATAGTAAAACACGACCTGCTTAGGAGGTTAACACAGTGAAAAACAGTTAAAATGATCAATGGAAAACATATATTTAATTCTTAATCAACTAAAAAATAATTGTTTTAAGTATATTACATCCATAATCTTTAGTATTTTAGTTATTGTTACAAGTATATTTTTTTGTGATATTACATTTTCATACTTTTTTTTATTTTTAACATAAACCTTTTCTTTTCAAATTAAATTATAATGGATTTTTTAAATCTAGTCATTTAAATTAAGAGAAAAATTAATTGTAATAGTTAATTAATAAAAAATTATTTATACTAATTGATAAAATTGATGAATTTTTTTAAAAAATATCACTTAATTGTAAAATTTTTTAAAATTTTAATTTAAATGACTAGATATGGACACTCTCGGTTTGGACGGCCCACAACGAAAACTCAATGATGAAGTCCGAATATTAAATGCAAGAAGACCTGAAATCTTTTTTAGAATGGACTCGAAAGTCTAAACCAAGTCCAAAACCTTGAAATCCCAATCTTAAACCCAAAAAATGAAACTCTAAGTCCAACCCATGTAGGCCTGGTAAAGAGTCGATCACCTCTTCGACTTGACATTGGTGAAGTGATGCCTCATCAAAGAGGCAACGCCTCTTTTGTGGCCAACCTACTTTGCATTAAATGCACATTTGGGCCTCATTGCAAGGAAGGACCCCACCATATCACATCTCTGAAGATTTGTGCGTGAAAATAAGACTTTGGAGGCAAAAAAGGAGAAGAGAAATGATGAATAATGATGATCTTTTGTCTTAGGGGGATTTTTTTGGAAAATGGGAGGAGAAGGTGAGAGGTTTAAAGGAGAGGTCTTTTGGCTGGAAAAAAAAAAGAGAAGGTTAGCCAATCTAGAAAAAAGAAAAGGGAGAGAAAGAGAGAACGTTTGGAGAGGAAAAGAGAGAAAATAGAAAGAAGAGGGAGAAATAGAGAGTTTCAGCTTAAGAATTCAAATCCTTGAGAAGGAAGAAGGAGTTCTTGCATTCAAGATCATAAAAAATAACAAACCAAGCTCTGAGGGCTTATTTAGGTGCATCAAATGTGTTCAATCAATCAGAGCTTCCATTTTTAAGTTTTAAAGCTTTTCATTTTACTTAAAGTTTCATTTCTTGATTTTCATTACATGTCATTGAATTTATGATCATATGAGAGTATGATTGCATGAAGTATTGAGTATAAATTGTATATTTTGTGTATTTGCATAGAGCTTTGCTAATTTAAACTTGTTTAGGAGATTGCTTAAGTTTGAAGAAATATGTGATATGATGTGTTCTGTTGAAGAGGCAATGCCTCTTCGTAGAGGCGTCGCCCCTTCGTGATATGGCAATCCTAGGTCACCTCTTTAAAGAGATGATCGTCTCTTGGCAAGAATTTTGAATAATTCTGCTTTCATATAGTATGCTGATTTTGTATAATTTGCCATATTTCATGTATGTTTCTTGTCATATATGTATTACACGCAATTAGTTAATATATTGTGTTTAATCAACTATTTGTTTATATTTGCTTAAGTATTTGTGTTAATTATGTATGAAATTAACAAGATTGGATTCTCTTTGTTGTTTTTAATTTCTTTTGTTTGTGAAAAGTCTAATCCTCTGAGTTTTACTAGAATTCTAGGGTGATTTTCAATCATCAGAAGCCCATCTCCTTTAGTTCTTGAGAAGATTTTTTTTATGATTTAATTCTGGTTTGTTATTGGTTTACTTCTGGTTTATTTTAAGTTTATTTTACTTTTATTTGAAGTAAAATGTTGTAATCCCTAATCCTTTCCCCTTTTATTTTAAATGAATGTTTGTAAATTAAATACTATTACTTGTAATAAGTGTACTATTACTTGTAATAAGTGTTGGGTTAATAAGCATAAAAAGGACTAATGTGCAAACTCGGGCATTAAATATAATACTTAAAATGAGTGTAATTCAATGATAAATAAGGAAATAATCAACTAATCACGGGTAATAAAATACAAAACACACACGGAGGCCAACTACAAGGTTCGGTGGGCATTCCAAAAGCCCATACCCAATTTTCGAACTTGATATCTGATGATGGCTTCTAAGAACCTCCATGGAATCCAATTGTTGTATAGTGTGTCTTGGCTTTTATGCGGGTGCCAAATCCATCTCCAATTTAGGCTAAAGCCCATTTTGTATTTCCTAGCATGCCCTGAGCTTGCACACTGTCATGGTGGCTAAACACTTGGGCGCACGTACCAAGCCCGCCGCCTTCAGTGGCGACTCCACTGGGGATAGAGAAACTGATTCCAAGTGTTTTATAATTTATCATCTTCGATTATTTCTTTATTTCCTTTGCATTTTCTGCATCTACTATACATTTCCACATAATGTGCACAATAGTCCCAAATAACCCAACAATAGTCTTTGCTTCACTGCCTACGTTTCACTCAAACTTGTTGGTAGAGTGTTTGATTATCATCACTCATAGCACGTACTTTGTTGACTTGGATGCGGACTTGGATTTGAAAAAAGACCAAAATATCTATTCCCAAGTATGAAGAGATACTCTGGCACAGATGATCCTCACTTGCATCTGAAGTAGTATGGCACATATATGAAGGCCACTAGATTGTCTAAAGCTTAAATCATCAAACAGTTTTCATTATCTTTGGAAGGAGCTACTATCAAGTGGTATTACACTTTGGATGCATATGTTCAGCAAGACTGGAAAGAACTGTGTTCAGCTTTTATTAAACAATATGGGCTGTATTCACAATTTGAAGTATCTCTCTAAGAGTTACAGAATATGACTCAAGGATTAGATGAACCTCTCACAAGCTTTCTGACTAGGTGGAGAGGAAAGTTGGCTCAAATGAAGTATAGACCTACAAAATCTGACCAATTGATCATAGCCATAGAAGCATGTGTTCCACCTTTAGTCGACAAACTGAAGGACATGGGCATAAGGGACTTCAAAGAGTTGTACCGATTCAGAGTACAAGTTGAAGCTGATTTGAATAAGAGTATTCATGAATAATCATTGTCAGTTATGAGTGTACTGATTTTGGATAATACTTGATTGCAACAACTTTTCTTTGTGCTAATAAATGTTTGACTGTCTGATTTACATGATTATAAATTTATTATGATTGTGCATGCTATCTTATGCTTGAGTGAGAGAGAGAATTAAAAGAAAAATAAAAAAAAAAGATCACATCAAATGAAAAGGGCTAAAAGTCACAATTAACTTTCATTTTTCTTTCGGGCAATTTCAACTTTAGCTTTTCCTGAAATAAATTCACCATATTCACCAAAGAAAAAAAAACAAGAAAAAAAATAAAACATAGAAGAAAAAAAAAGAAGAAAGGGAAAAGGAAATAAAGGAAAATGAGGTGTAAGGAAGGAAAATAAGGAAAAGAAAAAGTTTTTATTTGTGCCCTCCATATTTGAAAAGTCAATCCTGTGTAACCCTTCAAAAGTCCTTATGATGCCAAACTTAAAACCCCAATCCAAAGATTTCTACCCAATGTGAGCTGAAAATAGTTGGTAAAAAAACCCACATAGGGCTGATCAATAACAAGCATAATGTAGTGTGCATGGTTATAATAAAAGAATAATCATTTAAAATGGGCATGATCAACATATGTTAGCGTGTGAAGTGTCAGACATGGACTTTTTTATAAGTTTTGCAGCAAGCAACATTATGAGTGTGACATCAATGGCCGACAATCAGCAACAAAAGCATTGAGTGATCAGCAGCTGAAATGGCAATATGGACATTGAGAATGACAAAACAATGGTTAATCATCAGTATGAATTTATAACCACCCAGCTAGGTTCAAAAACTCATAGAAAGGGAGCGATCTAGGCAAAAGAGGGAAAATAAAAGAAAAAAAATGAAAGACCCAGCTAAGTTCAAAAACTCTAAAAAAGAGGGCGACCTAGGCAAAAGAGGGAATATAAGATAAAAATTAGTTTCACTTTCATTCTGAGAAGAGCAATTTGAGAGTTTATAAGATTCTATTTTGTGGTACAAGAGTGATAGAGTCCATCAATTCCTCAACCGGGGGCAGATTTTAAGATCAAGTGACATGTTGAACCTCAAGAGTTACAGAATCTTTCAACGAATTCTTAAACTGGGGGCAAATAGAGTCTCTTCTGCACAAAAGGTCAAGTATAACCATCTTACGACAATGAAGCATTCTTAAAAGATTACTAAGTTGGGGCACTTAATGTTATCAACCCAATTTGATAATGAGAGGGTCTTAATTTCTGTTCCATTTGGATACATTGGTCTCAACGACAATCTTTGATAGACTCAATTTTGAAATTCATATTCTTTGATGGAAGGAGGGCTAGTTCCTGAAGATAAGCTCTAAACAGAAAAAGCATTTGGCTATTGCTTGTTTTCTTGATTCATTTATGGAGTCATTTTGCAAAAGTTATTTTCAAACTGTATACTTAGGCACATTAGAACAATGCATGCCTTTCACAAATGGTGCACACGAGATTATGTTATCAAATCAGTTTTGAAAGTTTTCAAAGATCATGATCATGCATACATCATGTTTTGAACTTTTCTGAATGTGTTTTCCTAAGAGTGAGCTTTTGTACCTATGATGTAGACCAACTACCATTATCTATGCCTGATGCCCTATGAGGCTGCATGGCTTATTTTGATTTACCCTGCCTAATACCCTAGAGGCTATAAGGTGCATTTTGATTGTCTTAGCCTGCCATTTGTAAGGCTACATGGCTTGTTTTATTTATTTTTTCCTCACTCCCCCGAGACTATATGACTTATATTATTTAATCTTACCTAACGCCGCCTAGGCTATATGGCTTATATTGTTTGTCCTCGCCTGACGCCCTCAAGGCTATATGACACTTGTTATTTGTCCTTGCTTTACACCTTCGAGGCTATATGGCATATGTTGTTTATTCTTGCCTGATGCCCCCAAGGCTATATGGCGCTTGTAGTTTGTTTTTGCTTGATGCCCCTGAGGCTATACGACACTTGTTGTTTGTCCTCGCTTGATGCCTCTGAGGCTATATGACACTTGTTGTTTGTCCTTGTCTGACGCCTCCAAGGCTATACGGTACTTGTTGTTTATTCTTGCCTGACGCCTCCAAGGCTATACTACACTTGTTGTTTATTCTTGCCTAATGCCCCCGAGGCTATATGGCACTTGTAGTTTATTTTCGCTTGACGCCTCAGAGGCTATACGACACTTATTATTTATTCTTGACTGATGCCTCCAAGGCTATATGACACTTGTTGTTTATTCTTGCCTGATGCCCTCAAGGCTATATGGTGCTTGTAGTTTGTGCTTGCCTGGCACTTCCAAGGCTATACGACATATATTATTTGTCTTGTTTGATGCCCCCGTGGTTGATGGCGCAAAGTTCTGTGAGTGACTTCTCGGGAATGAAATTCTCAGGATTCACATTTGTGAGTGACTTGTCGAGAATGAAATTCTTAAGATTCACACTTCTGAGCAATTGGTTGAGCAATGAATCCCCAAAGTTCACATTTTAAGAAGTGTCTGGTCAGGTTTGAATCCCTAAAGTGCATCTTTTTTTCCAATGTGTGACTGGTCAAACAATGAATCCCTGAAGTTCACATTTCAAGAAGTTTTTTGTCAGGCAATGAATCCCTGAAGTGCATCTTTTTCAAGAAGTGTTTAGTCGGGCAATGAATCCCCAAAGTGCATCTTCTTCACCAAGTGACTAGTTGGGTAATGAATCCCTGAAGTTCACATTCCAAGAAGTGTCTGGTCAGGTAATGAATCCTCAAAGTGCATCTTCTTCACTAAGTGACTGGTCGAGAAATGAATCCCTAAAGTTCACATTTCAAGAAGTGTCTAGTCGGACAATGAATCTCCAAAGTGCATCTTCTCTACTAAGTAACTTCTTGAGCTAGGAAAACTTGAGAATCATGCCTCAAATATTAATGAGTGGCTGATCAGGCTAGGAAAACTGTAACATCCATACCCAAACTATAGGTACATTTACATTCATTATGCATATTGATTGAATTTAAGTATAAGTTAGTATATATAATTAGACTAGTATACCAGGTTTAGCCATGACTTGTACTCAAACAAGAAGCGAGAATTTTTTTAATTTTGATGACACTAAAAATGAGTAAAATTATGAGAATAAAAAGGATTATGAGTATAAATGAAGTGGAGAATGAGAATTAAAAAGGTTATGATGATAAAGACTTAATTGAGACAAATAAATGTCTTAGAGTGAACAATTGGAAGCTTAAGGGTTTATAAAAAGTTTAACCATTTCATTAAGAGTTAAAATGGATATTTTATACTTACATCTATCCTAAAAGACTCTCAAATTTTCTTTAGAGACGTGTTCATTTAAGTGGACAACCATATATGTAAAGAAAAGAAAAGAAAAGAAAGGAGAAAGGATATTTGTTTAAGAAAAGAAGAAGAGAAGCTATAGAACTACTTGATTCTTTAAGGGAGCTGATCTTTTACAAGCTGAATCAAGAAGTCAAAATCAATTTTAGTCCATTAATCATCTTCCCTAAAGGCTTTAATGATTGATTGGTAAGTAATTTTAAGTGTTTTAGTTGATTTAAATTAGGCTTAGCAAGTAGCAAATTTCGGATTCCTTATTTTAGCTTCGGTATTTTGATCATATCTTGAGTTATAGAGTTTTAAATTAAGTGTGGTTTGATTCTATGGAAACTTGAAAGAGTCATCCGTAACTTTTTAGTTTTGAGTTAGAGCTGATTTGGCCTTTATAATGGTCTAACTAAGCTGAACTCTTTAGTTCTCAATCTGTTAGAGTAAACTGACCTGGTTGTGTTTAGCTACACATATTTCCTTCTATAGTTGTCCAAATGCAGTGAAATTTTTATAGAATTTTGTAGGCATATAAATATAAGACTGATTAAAATTTCAGCTCAAAATTCATTTTCTATAAGTCCCATAAAGTTTTTAAATTTACCCTTGAAAGCAGCCATTTTAATTATGTGAATCAGGTTTACAGAGTTCATGAGTTAAAATCAGTCTCGGTGTTTCTTGTATATCTTGAGATAGGAAGATTAAAATAAATTTTTGTTTGATGATATGGAAACTTTGAAGAATTATCTAAATTTTTTTCTCTTTTCTCGATCTGATTCATACTCTATGTTAGTGTAATAAAAGAAAACATTTTATTGCTCAGTTTCCATTGCTGGTTTGAGTAAGGTGGATTATTTCTTAGAGTTATTCCTCTATACACATCCAATTGAGAAAAAATAAACTTTAAATTACTTTAGACATATAGGGTAAGTGATATGGAAATTTTTATCTTCAGATTAATTGTATATAATTTTTGGAGAATTTTTAAATTCACGCTATTAAATCTGTCATAGTTGGCAGCATCATATGTTTAGGTAGTTTGGTGATGTTATCATGTTAGAAAGAGGTTCCATTATTATTAAGTGTTTAAAATAAGTAAATTATGATCTATTTCAGGTAAACCAAGTGGAAAAGGGGCTGACATACAACTAACAAGCAAAGGGAAAGAAGCAATAAAGGTAAGTGGATAACTTAATGTTCTATGTGATATAAAACATATAAATAAATAAATAATTATAAATTTATTTTTTAAGTTGATTGGATAAGAGAAATATGTGTTGGATAATTACTAGATGCTGAATTTCAATTATTGTGATATTTGATTATTATGTTGATGGATGATTATTGTTGAGATGAGATTGTAAATGTGAATGATATTTGCTGAATTTGGGTACCTTGTTCAGTGGAGAACAACAAACTTGTTTGAGCTTTATCTAGAGTTTTATAACTCCAAATTGTTTGCCGTTGGTTTCTATGAAAAATTTGAGATGTTATTTACAAAAGTTATGGAAATAGAGGAAGCTTAATTTTTTTTCTTGATTGCCAATTTGGACCATACTTTATGTTGCTTAATTTTGTTGATAGCTTGACTATGGTGGAATGTTTTTGATGTTTCTCCTTCTATATATATCCAATTGATGTGAAATTAGTTGAAAATTAATCTAGACTTATAATAAAATTGATCTGGAGAATATGGCTTTGATATTCATAACGTGGAATTTTTGGTGTATTTTTGAATTTGCACTGTCAATTCTGCCATGTTGAAATATGGTATATTTCGGTATATTTTGGTATAATATTATTTTCCTATATATTATGGGGGAGAAATTAATTTGCTTTATGGATTGATATGTGATGTATTTAGTTGATGATGAGTTGAATAAAGTGCTATGACAGTGTGGTGAACTCTTGATATATATGTAAATATAAAAAAAAATATGATTGGATGAATTTGAGGACGCAACGCTACTTGTGAATGAGGCAGGGCTGTGTGCGATATGGAATCCCCTTTATATGTCGTAAAATTGCTTAAAAAAATACAGTTGGAAAAAGATTATGGCAGGGCTGTGTGTGTATGGGGATCCATGAATTATAAAAAAAAATTGAATCACAAGTAATTTACAAGTACATTATTGTCCAGAAGAAAATATTATGCTATTAAGATTTTGTAAATACTATAAGTTCATTATTGTCCAAAAGAAAACACTATGATTATGGAAATGTTGTATGCGTTATGGAATCCCTTTGATAAGCCGTATAAAGGCTAAAGAACTATGTAGTACAAGATTACTATACTACTATTACTATGTGTATACTATAAATTATAGTTAAACATTGAATGGATTGATAATTGATAATACTACATGCTTGAATGTGCTATTATTCATAGAATATTATGTTATTCATTTGCTGAGTTGCAGGCCCACTTCTTTGCAATATTTTTCAGGATTAGAAGAACTGTAATATGTCTTGAAGAAACATTTGCATCAATTATATTAACAGTGTGTCAGGTGGGTCAGCAGGGGGATCGTCGTCAGGTTTTTGAGCATGAATAACTTAATAAATTTTATTATGTTGTAACAAGGGCAGTGTATTGTATATGTACAACACGTAAAAAAAAAAGATGCGAGCTACTTGATATTGTAAGCTCTTCTTATGTAATATTTATTACTTATATATATATAAAAGGGTGACGTATATATGTTGACATGTAATATAAAGTTAGTTTTTTAATAGATATGTTATGTATTAGTCATATGCATACAATGTAACATCCTTAACAAGTGTCACAAAAATCCGAGAATCATGACTACATTTATGTCTTCTCTACTGAGTGACTTCTCAGGCCAAGAAAACTTGAGAATCACGCTTCAAATATTAATGAGTGGCTGATTAGGCTAGGAAAACCCGAGGAACACGGCTACATTTCTGTTTTCTCTATTGAGTGACTTCTCAGGCCAGGAAAACCTGAGAATCATGCTTCAAATATTAATGAGTGGCTGATCAGGCTAGGAAAACCTAAGGAATATCGCTACGTTTCTATTTTCTCTACTGATTGACTTCTCAGGCCAAGAAAACCTGAGAATCACACTTCAAATATTAATAAGTGGCTAATCGGGCTAGGAAAACTTGAAGATCATGGTCACGTTTCAAGATGTTTCAATAAGTTTCAAACTTTGACCTCTCGGGTTTGAATTCCCAAGGCTGGCAACACTAGCAAAGCTTGAAAGTCAGGTATGTCATTTTTGTTATTTACTACTTTTGTTATGCATGTTGTTTTTTCAAAAAATTGATTTTAAAAATTCATTTTTTTGAAAAACCAGGAGGGCAAACTATGGACACCCTCAGTTTGGGCGGCCCGCAACGAAAGCCCAGTGATGAGATAGTCCAAATATTGAATGCAAGAAGACCCAAAATCTTTTTTAGAATGGACTTGAAAGCCTAAACCAAGCCCAAAACCTTAAAATCCTAAGCTTAAACCTAAAAAAGAAACTCCAAGCCCATCCCAGGCCTTTTAGGCCCAAAGGCCCAGCCAGGCCTGGTAAAGAGTCGATTGCCTCTTCAAAAAGGTGTCGTCTCTTTGGCCTAGCATCGGTGAGGATACACCTCATCAAAGAGGCGACGCCTCTTTTGTGGCCAACCTACTTTGCGCTAAATGCACATTTTGGACTCATTGCAAGGAAGGACCCCACCATATCACATCTTTGAAGATTTGTGCATGAAAATAAGACTTTGGAGGCAAAAAAAGAGGGAAATTATGAAAAATGATGATCTATTGTCTTAGGGGGATTTTTTGGGAAAATGGGAGGAGAATGTGAGAGATTTAAAGGAGAGGTCTTTTGGCTGGGAAAAAAAGAGAAGGTTAGCCATTCTAGAAAAAAGAAAAGGGAGTGAAGGAGAGAACATTTGTAGAGGAAAAGAGAGAAAATAGAAAGAAGAGGGGGAAAGAGAAAGTTTCAGCTTAAGAATTTAAATCCTTGAGAATGAAGAAGGAGTTCTTGCATTCAAGATCATCAAAAACAACAAACCAAACTCTGTGGGCTCAGTTAGGTGCATCAAACGTGTTCAATCAGTGAGAACTTCCATTTTTAATTTTTAAATATTTTCATTTTACTTAAAGTTTCATTTCTTAATTTTCATTTCTTGTCATTGAGTTTATGATCATCTGAGAGTATGATTGCATGAAGTATTGAGTATAGATTGTATATTTTGTGTATTTGCATTGAGCTTTGCTCATTTAAACATGTTTAGGAGATTGCTTAAGTTTTAAGAAATATGTGATCTGTTGTTTTGTCTAGTTGAAGAGGTGACGCCTCTACATCGTGATGTGGCGATCCTAGGTTGCCTTTTGTTCAGGAGACGTCGCCTCTTCAAAAAGGCGATCGTCTCCTGGCCAGAATTCTGAATGATTCTGCTTTCATATAGTATGATGATTTTGTATAATTTGCAATATTTCATGTATGTTCCTTGTCATATATCTTGTATTGTATTTCTCACAATTAGTTAATATATTGTGTTTAATCAACTATTTGTTTATATTTCCTTAAGTATTTGTGTTTATTATGTATGAAATTAACAAGATTGTATTCTCTTTGTTACTTCATAATTTCTTTTATTTGTGAAAAGTCTAATCCTCTGAGCTTTGCCGGAATTCTAGGGTGATTTTCAATCATTAGGAGTCCGTCTTCTTAATTAATTCTTAAGAAGATTTTTTTTTTATGTTTTAATTCTAGTTTATTTTAAGTTTATTTGTAGTTTATTTTACTTTTATTTGAAGTAAAACGTTGTAATCCCTAATCCTTTCCCCTCTTATTTTGAATGAATATTTGTAAATTAATTACTATTACTTGTAATAAGTGTTGGGTTAATAAGCATAAAAAGGACTAATTTGCAAACTCGAGCATTACATATAATACTTAAAATGAGTGTAAATCAATGATAACTAAGGAAATAATAAAAAAATCATGGGTAATAAAATATAAAACACACATGGAGGCCAATCGCAAGGTTGGGTAGGTCCAAAAGCCCATATCCAGTTTCTGAACCTGATCTCTAATGACGACTTTTGGGAACCTCCATGGAATCCAGTTGTTGTATAGTGTGTCCCAACTTTTATCCGGGTGGCGACTTCATCTCTAATTTGGGCCAAAGCCCATTTTGTATTTCCTAGCAGGCCCTGAGCTTGCACAGTGCTGTGGTCGCCAAACACTTAGGCGCATGTACCAACCCCGCCACCTTCGCTAGAATTAAAAAACATAGTTGAATGCATAGTTTCACCCACCCGCCCCCCGAACTTTCCACAATTAATGTCTGACACTCCTCAAATTTTATTATTTTGTATTCAACATTTAAACTTTTATTTTGAACTTTTTTCACCTTTTCAATTTGTACTTTTTATTTTATTTAACTCATTCAATATTAAAATGGATATTTAATTTCAAATAATTTTAAACACATAAAATGCTAAAATTAGCTTCAAAACGATATAAATATAATTAAAATCTAATATCAAAAAAGTTAGAAAAATTTTATTTTTAATTATATTCTTTCTTTCCTCAAACATTATTTTATTTTATATAAGTTTCTCTTGTGTTCATATCAACATTGATTTATAAAATACATCAATTCTATGTATTATAAGTTTTAGATAGGTTCAAAATAAAACTTTAAAGGTTGAATAAAATATAATAAAAATTGATAAGTATTAGAGATTAATTGAGTAAAGTTTAGGGGCGAAACTATGCATTTGGCCTTCAAACAATCTAGTCATTAATGGCTTTAAAATTTTCATCTCGTCCACTACTGATCACTTTTTTCGATCGCAGTGGTCCTCTTTTTATTTTATTTATTTATTTTTTCATTGAATATATAGTGATCTTTGATCTATTTGTTTTTCGTTTATAATTATTAAATTTTCCTTTATAAAGTTCTTGTGGATCTTTATGGTTTCCCTAAATAAAGTTTACATGTCTTCTTATTGTAAAATTTCTATTGGTTATAATCGAACTCATTCAAAGGCTAGAGAGTCAATTTATGGCTAAGTAAAGCCATTGAGTGCGCATACAAATCCCTAAGTTGCAAATTAAAAGAGCTCTATATATATATATATATATATATATATCGGAAAGATTGTTTCAATGTTTCCATGAAGGCTATGATTTTGAGAAAGCATCATAAGGATTAAGGAGAGGAGCTTTGAATTCTTCTAACTTTAATCTTTTGGTAGATAAGTAAACTCATAAAGGTAATTAGTCTTATTAATAGTTGTTTATTTTAGGTGTGGTGATATGGTTACAAAGGTTGATTTAGTGGGTACATACTTATAATCACAAATTATGGATGGGTTTGCACTAGAGGATGATTCAGCTATGGTTTAGGTGTCCCTTCCTCCTTAGGCTATCTTCTTAAGAATAACAATCTTTTCCCCTTTTACAATAACTAGGCCTTGATACCAATTTCTCAGAGCTCCACTAAAACTATAACATTAATCTAGATATAACTGCATAATTAAAGATAATTATATCATGGACTAGCAAAAGCCATACTTATGTTCTCAATTTCTCCGACCAACCAAGCCTGTCCCCTTTTTATGCATTGTCAAAAATTACATAGTATATTTAAATCAAGCTTATAATTCTAATGAAGTTGGTAAATATGATCATTTTCTGTTATTAAATTTCTATTGTACAAGATCCTTATAAGAGGCGAGTACATAGCATACTTTTTAATAACTTGGAGGAGATAAGATCATTATCCTTAAAAATAAACCTTTAGAGAAAGAAGAAGAGAAATTTAGAAACTCATGATTTTTATTTCTAAGTCAGTGTCTGTAAGGGGTTCTCTACCTTCTCAACGAAGTAGTAACCTCATTTTATAGTGATGAGGAGCATGATTACAAAAGATAATTGATGCGTACGGTTCTATAATACCAGCAATCTCAATTTGTAAGTGCACGTAATTATATGAATAGTAATAAAAAGATATCGCTCCCACGGAGATGCGAGTCAATTATTGAGCTACTCTTAATATGCCACTTGTTTAGACTAATGAAAATTTCAATGAGTGAAAATAAAATAAATTAAATCTAAAATACTAAGAATTTTGTCACTAAATCTATAGAATTAAAAACGTTAGGGTTTTATTTTCCCCAGCTCAACTTGTCTAAGGATGGTGTTAACTTCTTACCAATTATGAATATTATTTCATTTTTGAAGCATCTTAAGAATTGTGATGTCTCTCTAAAGTACGCTCACAATTAACCAATCATGATAATTATCTGATTCTAGCTCTTACTAGCACAATTAAAATATCATAACCTATTTATCAAAGCAATCTTCTAAGGAATATTAATATTGAAGTGTCTTTTGACTAAGTCAATTTGAATTAATAAACTATTATTGTGTTTCTCACTAAAATCAATATTTCGATCTAACCTTAATGTCTAGTTCAATTCAAAGGGTGAACAAGCTAATGAAAAACATCATGTCTAATAACTCTCATGAAATAAATATTCTTTGATTAAAAGTTTAACCTAATTAAGTTCATATTGAGCTGGGTTCATAAACCCCAACTAAGCTACTTAGCTACTTGTAGAAAATAGAAGAGAAAAATAAAAGAGAAAGATCTAAACATATTCATGATTAAATATAATTAAAAATAAGAAGAATAACATAAGATAAACCCCTTTTATTCCACTTGGTGAATGATGTTCATAATCCTTACACCTTATTCTTCAATCCAACAATTTGATTGAGTAGAGTTTGTAATAATCTAATCATAAAATGTTGAAAATTCTGAAAGAAAATAGTTTTATGCACTAAGAAAAATAAAGTTCTGTAAAAAATCAACAACCTCCACCTTTTTTTTGAGGTATGAAAACTCCTCCTTTAAATATCATTCCATAAAAATCCTAAAATAACTTTCCGAAAAATTCAGTCTATACGCACACGATTGCGTAATGAAATGTACACAGCCATATGGCCTTCTCGCTCAAATTCAGCTCACAATTAGGCATGGTTGTGTTCTCAGATGGTACAAATGTGTCTGATGTCAGACTTATGCGAATTTTTGTGTTGCAAATTAGGCATGATCGCGTGTTCAAGTGCACACAACTGCGCGAGTCCCTCTTTTCTCCTTTGAAGCTTTGTGCCTTGCCTTTTCTTCAGTGCAATGAGCTCCTAGCTTTAAAACTTAATTTCTTGCATCCATTACAAGCATTATAAGTATGAAACCTACACAATCAACACAAAACAATGTAAAAAATATAAAAACTAACTAAAATTGCATAAAATAGCAAAAATAACTAATTATCCTAAATTTAATGCAAATGATCCTAAAACAGACTATTAAATGATGAAAACCTAAAATTATGACACTTAAATGCAACTAAATAGTCCTTAAAATCTAAAATTTTAACACTTATTAACTCCCACACACTTGAGCTTTTGCTTGTCCTCAAGCAATTATGCCAACACCTTATTCATCTAATGAATGAAAATCATTAGCTAGTTTCACTTGAACAACCACTTTAATTTCCCATTAATGCAAAACTTAAAAATCTATAAACTAAAATAATAAATCGAGGTAAAAAACATAAGAATTATCGTGTGAAGAGGGAAATTTCTCATTGAATTCATGAAAGTAAACTATCGACCTTAGAGAAAAATGAAAGCAAGGAAAAATCATTCTAGTATCTAGCTAGATACATATCATACATGTAAGGCTTCCATTTACGCTTTTTATTTTATTGCTTATAAAGGTTTCCTTAATTCAGTATCCCACACCTTTCTTGAATTACTCAGTGTGAATACTTAACAAGGGTCCTATGGATACTCATAATCAACATAGAGCATTAGAGTAGATAGAGCTTATACATAAATAATATTTTTGAAACAAGCTCTAAGCAATTTATTTGGCGAGTGCGTTTTACTCTCTATCTCAATCTTTTTCTTTTCTTCTCTTCTTTTTATATTAGAATTAAGTTCCAATACGTGTAAGAACTTGACCAACTTTAAAAACTAGACTTTAATTTTTACTTACAATCATCTTTCTACAAAATCAATAATGTAAGTTTAATCACTCAATAAGAAAGTAAGCATTAAGTTCATTAAATATTAAAAATCCTTAACCACAATTTATTTTTCTAGCTTAAAAGATCTAGATAAAACATTAATTGGAGATTATTGCACTTTTTTAAGAAAACTTCACATAATGAATCACACTCATTACATGAATAGGTTGTAAACTCTTAAGTGTTATGTATGATGATTCCTAATAATCTATATGTTCCTATTAAAATAAAGTTAAAAAACATAAAATGCATGATCCCAATCTAAATTTTATCCTAAAAAAAATGCAAACTACTCAACTAAAACACATACAAACATAAATTAAAACAAGCACGAACCAAAAACACTAAATGAAAAGAAAATAACTCCCCTCATTGCGGTGACTTAGTAGGTGGTGAAGGTGAAAAAATGATGCTGGCAGCCCTAATAGCCTTTCTTATCTTCTTGATTTGCTTTGTTTGATATCTCAAGGCTCTCTAAAATTTTAGTTGAGCTTCATAAAGAGTTGCATTAATGCTCAGCTTCGTCCTTTCCAAACGGTCTTGGAATTATTGTCAATTGTGAGTTCTTCTTTTGGTTTCTTACGCTTTTCCCAATCTTCATTGCTACTTGCTTTATCACTTTCTTCACCCTTTGAAGATAGTGAATCCCCATGTCTTAATGCATATTCATGCAATAAGTAGCAACTTTGGGTGTTTGGCTCTTGCAACATCCTCCACTCCATTATAACTTTGGCCTTGATAAGAGTTTAGCGATTGAACGTCCCCATCTTATATCTTTCGAAACCACACATGCTCAAATCTCTACAAGGCAAATTTGATTACTATATGCCCCGTCAAGATAGTTGCCTTCCTTGTTTGCACTACATGCTTCAAAGTTTAGGAAAAAAATATATACTCGAATCTCAAGTGTAAGAATATAAGCACCATAGTATAAATAACTCATTCATTGTTACGCTAAAGCTATCTTGCCTTCAAAAAATATTGTATAACATGAATTTATGTATTAATGGAAAAGAATGATCTCTAATAAATCCACTAGACATAGCTTCCACTTCACTGAAACTATTATTGCTCGTGATAACACTCCAAAATCCTTTTGCATTAAAATCACTAGGAGGATGACAAAGTCCTCCCTCAGGAAACCTAAATACTCTTGACATAATAGCATGGTCAAATTTATACTCCTTACCAAAGAATTTGCATGAATAAATTTTTTCATTTTCATAAAAAATTTTAAATGTGGTGTATAATTCAATTATAAGTTCATAAAAGGTATCAAATTCTAAATTAACAAATTTAGACCATCTCATTTGATAGACCATCTCATTTGATCACATAATAGCTCAACATCCTCATCAAGTCCTATGTTTATAAGTCCATTACTATTATAGAATTTAGGAAGCCAAAACTCATGCTTAAGAAGAGAATAAAATCTTTCACCTTCTTGTTTAGAGTGGATAGGAAATAAGGTGTTATACTTAGTGGTTAGCTCACCTATTTCCATGCTTCTTTGCATGCCCTTCTTACCTCCCATTGTTATTTTGCTTCAGTTCTCATAAGACATTATGAATGGTTATATAAAGCAAATATTCTTAATAAAATAGAAAAAATACAGCAACACAGAATTGAGTGATATATATATATATATATAGCACACTCTTTAATAGGAAAATTCTTAAAGATCTAAGGAAAATAATAACCTATTTCTAAAAGGAAAATAAAATAAATTCAGAAAAGAAAAATTCCTAAATAGCTACTTTAAAATGGAAATTCAACTCTAAAAAATTCTACTCTTACTTAAATTAAAATAGGAAAGTAAATAAACTTAGGCTAATTAAGAAATTTTTTTAATTTAACCTAAATTAAACCATCCCTCACACTTATAATCAACATTGTCCTTAATGTTATTGACTAAGGAGGATTTCTTGAAAACAATATCATATTTAACAATATTAGGTTTGAAAGAGCTGACAAAATTTTGCCTTGTCCAGTTGCACACGGCTTTGTGAAAGGATACACACAGTTGTGCCAGCTTCGAGAGTGTTTTCTACATTGAAGGCACATGGCCGTGCAAAATGCTCGCATGGTCGTGCCTAATTGCATAATCGATAAGGTTTTATATGACATGGCTGTGTGCTTTAGGGTGCACAACTATGCTTGAGTTGTTCTTTTAGTTAAGGGTGAGGACACTACTGTGCCAAATGAGCGCACAGCCGTGTCTGAGTGCACCTCTGGTGGTTTAAGCTTCACACGACTATGTGTGAAAACACACATAGCTATGTCTACTCCACAGACACAATTTTTGTATTTTTGAATTTAAACTCAATTAATCACTTAACTCATTATAAACATAAAAAACACTATAAACTCATTACTTAGGACTTACTTAAATATTTCAAACCTAAATGCATGCATTAAATCATAATGTTTAACAATTTACACTCACTTTACATAAAATATTATTTTCAAACAAAACTGAACACTATGCACAAACATAAAACATAACACAAATTCAAACAAACTAAACATAGCTAACATAAATATAAAACATCCTTGCAAACAAAAAACTTAAACAAAAAATTATAAACATTGAAAAATAAAATAACACATAAGCTAATAATCCAAAATATTAAAATCCTTACAAACCAAAAACTTAAAGAAAAATTCACGTAAATCACATGAAAACATTAAAACTTTCAATCATTTGTTGTTGTCCTTGGGGCTTAAGGCTTAATTAGTGTAGTAGGATAGGATAATGGTGTGAATCCTTGGCTTTGGAGGTATGCCATAAGGTTGCGGTTAAGGAATTTCACTTCATTCATCAAACCTTCGACATTTACATCAAGCGTACCAACTTGTAGCTCCAAGTTGTCAATCTTCACCATAATATGCTCTAAATCAACCTCCTTAATCACTACCTCTTCTTCCTCCTCTTGAGCTTGCTCATTACCTCTACAAACTAAACTATAATTTCCATTAACATGTTCAATCAATCCCATTGATTGCATCATTAAAATGCCAATCATCTCAACCCCCTTAACTTTATCAAAGTTCATAGTAGACATTTCAAATTTGTAGTATTAGGCAATGGCCATTACTAACCTACCAATTTTTACTGCAGCTGAATATTTAGTAGCTACATCCTTGAACTTAAAAGCAATGGCATGGCATATGTCAAGTTGCTTATTGTGCACTATGAAATATAAGATCATCAATTCGATAGTTGTGACCACCGAATCGCCCTCTCCTACCAAAGATTATTATGTTTCATCAAATAATGCATATATCTAAGATCATGAGAATGGATTCTCGACTCTTTAGCCAACCTAGCCTCATAAAATACTTCCTTTTTACCCGTGATTTCCCTCTAAAATTGATTTTTATCAAACTCAACCCTAGCTGGTTGATTCCGAGGGAAATTAAAAACCTTGTTCAGTTCAAACAAACCCAAACAAAAAGTATCATTGCCCAACCTAAAAATCAATGTATTGGATTCCTCATCAAACCTAAAATAACTTAAAAATTCACAAGTTACCCTAGTACATATTGGGTATGTTCTCAACATAAATTCTTCCTAACCCATTCTGTTTAAGTACATGCAAACTTTATCAAATAAACCTACACTCTCAATAGTCGATTTGCATAAATACATATTGGTTTGAATTTTCCTATACCTTACATCTTCATACCTTTTTCTGTATGTTTTATTGAGGAACTCTATCATGCACGGGTATGGTATTAATTCTCTATTTTTTTGCTCCTCCGATTGTGGATTTGAAGTACTTCCTCTTAGTTTTGATCTCTTGGGAGGTAGACTGGCTCTCTTACCGGTCATACTCTTTGATCTCATCACAATTGATTATTTAAAAGAGAGTTTCAAAGATATTTTAATTTTAGGTTTTGAAGAGGGGAAAATATTTTAAGAGGTGGTAGGGTTTAGACTCTTAATAAGATAATTTATAACGTGTTTTTCATTCTATTTTTAGCCTAATTAATTAAGGAAATAAAAAAAGTCTCTAAATGGAAAATCGTTTTCACAAAATAGAGCAGGGCCACACAACTGTGTGTTGGGGCAAAAAAATTTGAAAAATATGGGACACGACTATGTGTAAATGTAACATAACCATGTCTACTTGCCTTGCCATAGACTATAACCAGGCATAACTATATGTGTAATACACATGGTTGTGCCTGATTATGACTTTTTATTTACATTAGAGTGTGGATTTTTGCACAGTTGTGTGGTCAATCACACATGGTCGTGTTTGATTTAACACCTTTTTTAACAACAGTGGTGACATGGCTGTGTGTGTAACACACATGGCCGTGTCTACCTTCATAAAAAATAAATATAGACACATTTTTCATTAAGTTACAATTCGATTCCAAGCACTTTGATCATATAATAGTCATGCAATATTTCAAATAAAATTTAAAACTTACGACATTTTTATATTCGGCTTTATTTGAGTAAATCCCCATCCTTTTACTTTTTTAATATTAAATCTTCCTATTTTCCTACGATATATCACACATACGTAAACATTAATAAAACTATAACCAGGCACAACTATATGTGTAATACACATGGTTGTGCCTGATTATGACTTTTTGTTTACATTAGAGTGTGGATTTTTGCATAGTTGTGTGGTCAATCACACATGGTCATGTTTGATTTAACACCTTTTTGAACAACAGTGGTGTAGACGGCGGGGTTTAGCGCGCGCCCAAGTTTATTGCAACCGCGACACTGTTTGAGCTCAGGGCTCTAGGGAACACACTAACCATTGTCACAAAGACATGGCGTGGAGATGAGGAGTCGCCACCCAGGGTAATAA
>CATIWM010321433.1:0-35254 GCA_949671775.1 Mallotus repandus | reverse complement strand
GTGAAATCATAATTAATTTTAAAAGAAAATCACAAAATAAAAACTATCCAACTAAAAGTATGATTAAAAAGCGATAAATTCATAGCATAGACATTGATTTTTTTAAATACGTAGTAAATATAGAATATTATTTTATGAAATTAGTATTTAGTGGATATTTCATCATGTAAATTTCAATCTATTGATATATTTTTAATTACATATTGATAAGAAAAATAATTACAAATATTGTGTTATAATTATTTTCTTAACTTATCAGTAAAAATGAAGTTATTTTTATCTTATACATACATGTATACATCTATATTTATATCTGTGTTTATATCTATATAATATAAAGCAGAGCTCTCAAAATGGTACTCTTATAATTTTGCTAAGTGGTACCATGAATTTTTTTTTTCGAACCAAATATCATTAAAGAGGAAAAGCATAGAAGCTTTAGAGAAGATTCTTACATCCATCATAAGATAGCCACAAATATTACTCCTACTAACATTAGACATAAGGTAGAAATAAACAATTTGATCATCAAAGATAAGCAAAGATAAGCAAAACAAAAGGGAAGCCTAGCTTCCTATGCAGTAGTGGATGCTTCATACTTGATCATAAAGGAGTTAACCTTAGTTGGCAGCTGAACAGATTCGAATTGCTTTGCATATGGGCTTAAGCTAGATGGACTACTGGAATTAGAGGATTTGCTTGGGCCTGCATCAGACTTAGATGACTTGGCCTATGGAGTGGCAAACTTCGCATGGGCTTGGACTTCACTTGGCTACAATAACATCTCCTACCTCTTAAAATGTAGCGTTCCCGTAATGTGTAGTGTCGGACCCAAAGCCAAATTTTCGAAAACATCATTGCTTCGCTGTAAATGTCGAGTGACAGGAACTGGCGCATCTTCATTTGCATCTCCTTGTTCCACATACTTTGGCATCTCTCAAAGATAGCATTCAATTAATACTTAAGAAGTTTTACCACACCCTTTAGTTTTTTATAATGTTCATGCATTTTTAATTTTAGACTTTTAAGCTGCTACATATTTCTTATTGATACCTCATATCTATATCCTACCTTGCAAAAGATTATAATTCTCCAAGTAAGGGACAATTACAAGGAAGAATAATCAACTTCAATAGGAAAAGAATCTCTAAGTCCCATAAATTTAAGGACTCTCATAAAAAAGGAATCTAAATCATACTAGGTTTGAGTAGATATTTTTCCTATATATATCTCCCCTCTCCTCTCTATTCATTCATTCACAACATTCTCAATATATACATCTTTTGCATTCAATATTTTTCTCTCAATATCCTCACTAACTTAAGCATTAAAGTGTTTATGGGGATCTCCCAACCCATTAACTTTGCTTCTTTGTGAACGTTTGTGTAGGATTCGAAGGGTTCCCAAACAAGTTATCAAGTGGCGCCGTCTATAGGAATCTTCGAGTTAAAATCATCATTGTCTTTTTAATTTAAAACATTTTGAAAGAATTCATGGCATCCAATCCACCTCCTGCAACCCAAGGAATTCTTGTAGAAACAAGTACGAACATTCCACCTATTAATCTAATCGCTTTAGCATAACAGGCTGGATTTTTGTCTAAACATCTTCTCTCTGAGTTGTTCATGCCTCCAACCAATGTCCAAAATTAGTCAAATCCCCTAACTGGAATGACCTTCCCCTATTATGCACCATTACAATATACAAGCATACTTACACCATATGTGCCTTTTCCAAGCTTACTAGAATTTCCTATTATGGAGCACCTAACTTAAACCCAATTACCCAAACACTTAATTTGCCTCCATTATACTAAGAGGCTTTAATCAATAACATCAAAACTCAAATGAACTTAATGCAACAATAGCTCCAAGTTTTGGTGCAAAATAATATTCAAATAGGAGGAACATCTATGACAATTAACACAACTACACAACTAGCTGGTGCATCTAAGAATCTTAGGGGCTGGGAGCTTGATGGTGATAAGACTAAAGATCGAGAAATTGAATCAAGAACCAGTAACTTAATTTTGGATGACTTTGAACTTTCTTGTCTAGTAAAAGAAGTAATAAATAAAGCTCAGGTAGGACCAAACAAGGAAGGTGATTGTATCTTGGATGGAAGCACACTTTTTGTTAATAGAATTATCAGGACTAAAATCCCACATAAATTCAAGTTACTTTAGTTGGATTTGTACGATGGCATCAGAGACTGATTAACCATGTATCATCATTTAAAATGAAGATCATGCTTTAAAATGTTAATGATGCTATATTATGCCAAGTTTTTCCAAGCAAACTCACTAAGACAGCCCACAAATTGTTTCACTAGTTACCCAAAAATACAATCTTATCTTTTGAAGAATTATTTGAGTAGTTTTGTACTTGGTTCATCATAAATATCCCTCCTGCCAAGAGCATCAATGAATTACAAATGTGTAGACAAGAAGTTAATGAATTTTTGAGAAGCTACCTAGATTGATTTAATAAGGTGGCAATGTAAATCGAAAGTCTGAGTGATGAGGTAGCTATAGAAGCATTAAAAACTAGTACTCGGATGGGAAAATTATGAGATAAAATAATGAATAAAAAGCCATGAACCTTTTCTGAGGTAATGGCTATAGCAACCAAATTGATAGATTTGGATGAAGACAGGAAACTATGTCTGGAAGATGTGAAAGCTCCATAGAAAATAGAAGAAAAAAAAGATTCATGAAAGCCTCAGACTTCAAGAATTATGTTCAGAAACCCATTAGAAGGATTTAGAAGAGAAACCAAGAAATATACACCGTTAAATGGTCCCATATCAGAATCATGAAATGGATTTGTTGTGTTCAAAATCTGCATGTGCATGGATCGTGAATTATAGTACAAAAGATATCGTTCCCTAGAGGATTGTATATTGAGTACTAATTTTTATATTTATGTTCCTAGCTAGAAAATCGAATAAAGTAATCAAAGAAATCAAATATGAATTTAAACAACTAAAACTACGAGAAAATCAATGAATAGGAACGTAGAGTTTGGATGTTGTTTTACTATTCTAATTCGATCATGACCACCTAGTTATTATATTTTAATGACTTCAATTAAGGGTAATCGCTCTAAGTTACTTAACTATGGAGTTAGAGTAGATTAAAAATTAATAATAAAAATAATTATTAGCACGTGTAAATGTTGACAAATTAGAATTTACAAATTTCAAACTTACTTTTTAAATGCAAAAGAGAAAATATATAACTAAATAGGTTACAACCCAAACAAATAAAACTAAAACAAATGAGAGTTTCTTCTTTTATGTATTAATGTTTTTTTGATTCTCTTTTCCACACATTTTACAAACTATGAGGTATAGTATTTATAATGTTCCTCTTACTAAAAATTTCAATGGTTATAATTCATTATAAATATAAAATGTTGTTTTTTTTTATAGTAAACGTTATTTAAAGAAAAATTAAAAATATATTTTACGTTTATTATTCTAACATTATTAGTAATGACTTCAACACTCCCTCCTATTACTAATATCCTTAATCCCTTTTCTTGGAGTCATGCCGAGTTCTTTATGAAAATTTTCTGATTTTTCACTATTAAATCCTTTAGTGAAAATATATGCCAGTTGTACTTTTTTCTTCACCTGAATTATCTTGATCTCCCTTGTTAAGGCTTTTTTGCGAATAAAATAACATTGCACCTCCACATGCTTTGTTCTAGCATGAAATACTGAGTTCTCAACTAAACAAATAGCTACATTATATTGGTACTAGATAATCAACTGGCTAATGTAAATTCTCCAATAACTATACTAACCACGTACTTTCCTGAGCTGCCATCATTGCTGCACGATACTTAGCCTCTATTGTTAAGAGTGACATTTTTAGTTGTCTTTTACTATACCAAGTAATAACTCCAAAACCCAAACTAAATACATAACCATTGGTTGATCTCCGTGTATTATAATCACTCGCATAATCAGTATCACAATGTCCTTCCAATTTTTAAGTCATTTTACTTTTATAAAATAACCCGAGATCAAGTGTTCCTTTGATGTACCTCAAAATTCTCCGAATTGCTTCCAAGTGAGCCTTTTTCAGAGTTTGTATGAATCGGCCAACTACTCCAACTGCACATGCAAATGGCTTTTATCCACCACTACAACATTGGCATACTTGGGATTTTTCTTTTTCACCCTGATTGATCTTCTCAACTATATTGGTGATGTTGCATGTTCTATAAGTTATTCTTCTAGCATCTCCACTGTTGGTTGATCTTTATCATTATTCTTTGATATACACCAGTATGCCATGGCTTTTCTTAAAGTTGAGACTGTGTGACAGGCTCTGAACTTTGTTAAATTTCTATTGACTGCTCCTTACACTTTTTGTGCAATTGTTCTACTTCATTGGAGTGAGGAAGTGCAACATATTATGGTGTCCACCATGATGATGTCTCATCAAATACAACATTTCATGAGATATAAAATTTGCTAGTTGTAGGATCATAATGTCTCCATCCTTTTATGTTCTCATCATAGCCCACAAAGATACATCTGATTGGCTTTTATATTTGCTATGTAAAAGATCAGGTACAAATACATAGCACATACAACCAATTACTTTAAAGTGGCTCACTGTAGGTTTCATATTCCATAACTTCTCAAATAGAGACATAAATTCCATCTTCGGTTGAGGAAGTCTATTGATTATATGAGCTATTGTTCTCATGCATTCAGCCTAAAATCTTTCAGGGACACTTTTGGCATGCAATATACTCCCAGATATTTTTGCTAGATGCTTTTTCTTTCTCTCTGCAACACCATTTTATTGTGGTGTGTCTCAAAAAATCAGTTGCCAGCTAATCTTACACTGGATAAGATAACTTGAGAACTCATTAAAGATGTATTCTCTCCCATTATCATTATGAAGGCACTATATTTTGTTCCCAACTTCTCTTTTAATCATCAGCTTGAATTCTTTAAATTTTTTCAGATTTTTATTTTATGAAATAGACCAAGACATACCTCAAATAATTATTAATAAATGTTACTATGTAGTGCATACTATTGACCTAGACATCAGAGTATATCAACTCTAGTGGCTGTTTGGCTCTAGATGATGACTTTTTATATAGAAGTTAGTGTGCCTTTCCATACTGACACCCAGCACAAACCACTTCAATGCAAACATCAAGATTAAGTAGCCCTCTTAATGATGACTTACTCATCATCATCTTTAGCTTATGATAATTGACATGTCCCAGTCGTTCATGCCACAAGTTAGTTATATAATCGCCTTTTGTCTTCTTTACATAAGTATCTTCTGCTAACAAGATGTACACGGAATCCACCTTTTGTCCCTCCATTGTTGGTGTGTCAACTATTTTGATTTGTTGACAAACCCTGACATCTTTTGGGCCAAACACAATAAAATTACCAAAATCAGTCAACTCTGAAACTGATAGAAGATTCTTTTTCATACCTGATACTTTGTACGCATCCTTCAACTGCACTTATTGTCGATTTGAATGGGAAGTGATCAATGTGTCACTAATGTGAGTAATTGGTAGTTGTCATTTATTTACAATTACCACAACTCACTTGCCTTTGTACTTTGAAGTGTTATGGAGCTTACTTCTATCTCTTGTCAAGTGGTTGGAACAATCGGAATCAAAGATCTAACACTTCTCATAATCAATTCTATGAGAACTTGAAGCACTGGATGTATGCTCCTCCTCTTCTTCTATTATAATAACTATAAAACTAGGAACTTTCACAACCTCTGAACTAGAACACTCTTCCACTTGCATTGCTTTCACAAATAATGCTTAAGCATCCCACTCTAGTTCATCCTGGTGGCAATTGCATGTTGTTTTAGTATTACTCTAAACAATCCTCTTTTTAGACCACCAATCTCTGGTGTAGTGTCCTTTCTTACCACAATTAAAACACTCACCATTCCGATGTTTAGAATTCTTAGACTATTGAATGTTTTGTTACTGCTTTTATTAAGCCTCCTCCAATTGGACATTATCTCGTGTCTTCCCTCCATTCCTACCATGCGATTGATTCTTCTTCTTTTTTGATGAAGAGCGCCACCTCTTCAGTAATCAAGAAGATTCCAGCCATCTGTTTTGCTAGAATTTCTTGACTTGCCAATAAATTCTCCAACTCTTCAATAGAGGGTTTTATGGGCTAATCTTGAATTGAAGCCATGAAACTGTGGTACTGAGGTTGTAGTCCATGAATGATGATTCTCCTCATCCTATTATTGGCTATTCTGGATGCCTCATCTAACTCAGTAATTTCTCGGTATAAGGACTTCAGCTTGGTAAAATACTGACTAATTGTCATATGCTTTTATGAGATAGCCATTAGTTCATTTTTCAACAGTTGAAGTCTACCATCATTCTTTTTTGAGAACCACAGAGCTAGAGAATCCTAAGCTTTCTTTGGTGTGGTAGCATCTCTGATGTGCTTCATCATCTCCTTTTTAATAGTTGTTTTGATGACGAATATGGCTTTCCCAACTCTAATTCTCCATTTTCTGAGATTACTAGCATCATCATCTGGTGGCAGTGATGTAGTCTCAGTTCCAGCAACAATCTCCCAAAGGTATTGACCTTGCAAGTATGACTCCATGCAAGTCCTGCACATGCTATAATTATTATTATTTAATTTTGAAAAATCTCATTATATGGTCCTCGACTTTCGTGGTTTGTTTTATTGAGCTCCTATACATTTATAGCATTTTAAAAGACTCTTAAACATTTTTTTGATATACATTAAACCATTTTTTTGATGAAAAAATGAAAAATAGAATTGATGTTTAAATGTTCGATGTTGTATCAAATAAATGTTTAAGGGTTCAATGTTGTATCAAATAAATTTTAAAGGGTTTATAAGTAAAATAAATGTTCAAATGTCTTTTAAAACACAATAAATGTACAGGGGCTCAATAAAACAAACCCTAAAAGTTTGAGGGCCACATAATGGGTTTTTCCATTAATTTTTTACTAACACCAACATTACCTGATTCTTCCATAGTGACTTGGATTTAGCAGCCTCACGTTTCACCAAGCAAGCATGGTTCCGAACCAATGAGCTTCATAGTTCCAAATTGTGCACATGAAAAATCTCCCCCATACAACTGCTTTTGTACGTAAAATGCCAGTAGCCAAACCCTCGACTGAGTAGGCTTTGATACCACTTAAAAAATTAGCACGTGAAAATGTTGGTGAGTTAGAATTTATAAATTCCAAACTCACTTTTTAAATGCAAATGAGAAAAATATACAAATAAATAAGTTACAACCCAAACAATTAAATCTGAGAAGATTGAGAGTTTCTTATTTTATGTATTAATATTTTTTATTCTCTTTTTCACACATTTTACAAACTATGAGGTACAATATTTATAATGTTCCTCTTACTAAAAACTTCAATGGTTATAATTCATTATAAATATAAGCCATTATTTTTTATAGTAAACGTTATTTAAAGAAAAACTAAAAATAAAATTTAAGTTTATTATTCCAACATTATTAGTAATTATTTCAACATTAATGTCCTTCCCAGGATCAGTCAAGAATATTAAGATTAAAATATAACCTACTTCCATGGTTGAAAGTTAATCAAAATTCATTAACATTCCTTAACAATTATTTTACCCCCAAAGAGCAAGCCTATTTCCATGGTCGAGTGGTTTAAGTCTTATGAGTTTTAAGCTACCAAATTCCCCTTACTTTTGTTGGTTAATCTACCCATAAACCTGCAATCAAGCAGACTTAGAATGAAAGCAAGAAATAACCACAACTCATAAAATTAACTAAAAATCAAATTAGCAAAAATTGTGTTCAATCACATATTAGAATTGCTACTCCTAACCCAAACCCTAAAAAGAGACTTAACCATGCATAGTTCTTGTGGGAAAAAAATAAAAACTATAAACATAATTAGATAAAGAGATAAAAAACATTTAGAGAAAGTGGAGGCTTTAAAAAAATTAACATAGTCGACAAGAATCCACACACGTTAATGACATATCAAATTAATTAGGCTTTTAGTCTTTTCTATATGAAAAGTTAGGTTTTGTCTTGTCCTTTGATAAGTGAGACTCTATAGCTAGGTTAAAATTCTCTTATTGTTCTTATTACAATGGCTAGTTCTAGTACAAGGATGACTAACCTAGTGCAGGCATGCGCTGACATTACCCTTAAAGAGGAAGAAAAGAGTGGGGTGGTGGTAGGTCAGGATGAGGGTATGGGAAAGGTAGTCTAAGCTAATCTCTAATGGAGTATAATGGGTCCATTTCTAATAGACAAGGATGTCAATTTCTTTACAATGAAAAACATGATGGCGGCGTTATAGAGGCCGGTGAAAGGAATATGTATCAGGGAAATAGGGCCGAATTTATTTCTTTTTAAGTTTTTTCATGAAAAGGACATGGAGAGAGTTTTTTAAAAAGGGCCATGGATGTTCGAAAATCACATACTAGTATATAGACGGGTGGAAAAGGGTTCTCAAGGTTTGGATACAGGTTCATGACATTCCTTATGGTTTCATGTCTGAGCAAGTGGCCAAGCAGATTGGGAAATATGTTGGTATCTTCATTGAAGTAGATTCTAATAAATTTGATGGCATATGGCACTTAAACATGCATCTTCGTGCTGCAATTGATGTTCATAAACCCTTGAAAAGAAAGATGAAGATTGAGAAGGCTGGAGGTGAGTGGATGTGGGTGAATTTTAAGTATGAACATCTATATCAATTTTGCTATTTCTGTGGAATTATAGGCCACTTAGACAGTTTTTGTGAAAAATTATATGACTGTCCAAATAAACCTTTGATAATTCCTTATGGAGAATGGTTTAAGGCATCAATAAGACAGACTAGTCAGGTTATTGGAGAGAGACGGGTTTGGTATAGTTTAGCAGATGGTGATTCTGGTCTCAGGGAAGGCATGCTAGAAACCATGGTGGTTGATGATAAAGACCAAATCTATTATATTAAGAAAGATTCTCGTGTTCAGGACAGGAAAGCAAATATAGGAGGGAATAATGTAATTAATGGCATGAGGGAAGAGATATAGTCTTGACTGTTGTAGCTAAAAAAGGTAAGGAAGCATTGATTGTGGGATCTACTATTATGGAATATTCTTAAATTGAAGGGGTGGTAGTGATTAATTCTAAAAGAAGATGTAAGGAGGATGAGGGGTTAGGAGATAATGAAGATATAGAGGGCATTATTGATAATGTGGAAATCTTAAATCAAGAGGACCCAAAAAACTTGTTATTGGCGGGCTCTAGTTCCCAGGCCAACCAGGCCTAATGAGCACTTTTAGCTAGAACTACCATGGGTTGGGCAGTCCATGGACAATTCAAGTCTTATTGGACATTGTAGTCCAAAAAAAGCCATTATTTATTTTTCTTATGGAGCTAAAAGTTGGTAGAGATAAAGTTGAGAGAGTCAGATCGAAGTTAGGTTAAGAAGGCCTTTTTTATGTAAATAATGAGGGCCTTAGTGGAGGTTTAGCTCTTCTCTAGAAAGAGCAGGATATGGCGAGACTTCTTAGTTTTTCTAGACACCATATTGACGTTATTGTTGGTGTCCAAGGTATGAAGGTTTGGAGGCTAATGGGTTTCTATAGTTATCCTGAGTGGCATCATAGGCAGGAGTCGTGGGACTTGATTCAAACTCTCAATTCGAAATCTTCTATCCTATGGTTCTTAATAGGAGATTTTAATGACTTATTTAATCAGAATAAGAAGAGAAGCAGATTGTTTCACCCCCTAAACCTTATAAAAGGTTTCAATTAACCCTTTGAAGATTGTGACTTGTGTGATTTTGGGATGACAGGTTATGCTTATACATGGGAGAAGGGAAGGTGCACTGTTAATTAGGTAGAAGAAAGGTTATATAGAGCTGTGGCGGATTCTGTGTGGTGCATTACTTTTCCAAATGCTGAAATATTAAATCTGACGGCTCTTACCTTTGATCACTCGGTGCTTTTCTTGCATTTTATTAATAACTTCAAGGGTAAAAATCTCAGAAGTTTCCATTTGAGAATGCATGGTTATAAGATAAGGAGTGCAGATTTATTGTTGAGTAGAGTTAGGGCAGAGGCATCTTAGAGAATGTTCAAGCCAAAATCTCTCATTATGGTCAGAACCTGTTGAGATGGGGTGGCAATTTCTTTAATAAATTTAATAAAAGTATTAGTGTTGATTATCGCAAGTGCACGAGTTGACAAGTAATATGATGATAAGTAAAGTATCATCTCCATAAGGATTGGGGACTAATCACCTATTAATCTTTATTGTATATGTTTAGAGCTATTAAAATGGGTTGCTTAAAATAATAGAACAATATAACAAACTAGCTAAAGAATATGGGCAAGGCTTTTTCAATTCAGAATAATGAGAAGACAATTAATAATGAAGTCATGTTGTTGGGGAATTCGTACACCACATTATCATTAAGCCAAATAACATATTGGTTTATATTCTATTGCACACCTCAAGTTTTCTTAAACTAAAATAACAATCTCTCTTGAGCAATGTGAATCTCACGAACAAGTATAAATCAAATCTTATAATATGAATCAATTCTCATTATAAACATACAACAAGATTAGATCTAACTTGAGAGGCATTCAATAAACTTATAGAGGATTAGATCCATACAAGCTTTCTTAAGTTATTGAAAGATCTAACAAGCATTTATGGGTCTATTGAATCCACCATTTCTCAATGCATAGATTCAAACAAGGGATGCATCAGGCCTCAACACATCACTCAACAAACACTATATGAGATTTATAAACAAAAACCAATATATTAAATGAACTTAAATCAAATGGGTTTCCAAAATCCCAATAACATTAAGAAACTTAGCCACTCAAGGCTATTAAAATCATCATTCAATATTCAAATACACACAAGAGAGAAAAGTAAGAAAAAAGAAATATAAATGTTATCCAAGAAGCTTTAAATCTTCAGATGGGTCTCTTCTTCTTCTTTTCTCCTCCTCTTGGTGAGTTGATTCTTGTGTTTTCTCCTTCAAGTCTCCCTTGTGAAATGGAGAATGAGTTCTTTTTATACCCTAAGTAATTCATGCCCTTGTCCTTTCTAGCCCTTCTAGAACATGTCCTCTCACCTCTCTTTAATTTTCTCTTCTAGATATGCACACATCGGCATGTTCTTTACTGGAAGCACGCTGCCCGTGATCGCATATAAAGTCGCGCTTGTGATAGAAGGGCCACTCGTGAAAGGGTCTCACTTATGCACATTTCGCACTTGCGATAGAAGGTTGGTTATCTAGAAACCCGCTATCGTGCATAAGGCTACGCTCACGTCAGGCTCAATATTACTAGGGTTGGAGCTGGCCAGGTCTGCGATCACGCATGAGGCTGTGATCATGACCGTGAACTGGCTCTATTTTTCCTCTGCCCTATCTTCCTCTTTTTTCACTTTTTTCCTTCTAAAATCTCATCCAAACTGTTTTCCCCAACAAAAATCAAAGAAAAATGTAAAAGTATATGATTTTATATGATTTTTTACTCTAAATGCTATGTAAAATGTACAATGTATGCAAAATAAAGTCCTAAAACTATGCATAATTTGACACCAACAGTGTTGGAATCTGACATTCTGTCTAGAAAGTGACATGACCGGAAGCACGACCATATAATGGCTATATCGAGATTTGCCATTTACTACAGTGAGCAATATGGCCTGAAGTACAGGCATGACATGGCTGTGTGACCAACAGTATTGTTTACCTTAATTTGGGAAGTTATTTTTCTCCTTATTTTAACTCCATATTTATCCTATTTGTATAAATACCTATTTTTAGGATTTGACAATTAAGATCGCATTATTGTTAGCTACCCTAACACTCATTTGTACACTTTTTTACAATATAATGAAATCCTCTCCTCCTTTGCCTGTGATTTTTCCCCCACCTTGGAGATTTCCATGTAAATTCTTATGTATTTAATTATTTGTTTGTGCACTCTGATCAATTCTACTGCACAACAAACTGGTATTAGAGCTAAGATTTTATTAGGCCCTTTGATCTTGGTGTTTCTGATTTGAATAATGGCTTCGATGAAGTATGGCATTCGACTCTTGAAAGATTTTTGCTATGGCAAGTAAAAAATGCACGTCGTACTCGCACAAATGATTTGGATGATGCTATTTTAGGGATTAATCATATGCCCGCCTTGTGGATGAGTGAAGAAAAGCAGCATAGAGATCAGAAAGCCTTAGTTCAAATATATTTGTATTTGTCCAATAATATTTTGTAATATGTATTAAAAGAGAAGACCACCGCTTCAATGTAGACAAAGATTTTACAGTTGTGTATGAAGAAAACCCTCATCAGTAAAATGCATTTAAAGCAGTGTTTATACTCTCAATGAATGACAGAAGATACGTCCCTTGAGGATCATTTGACTGTTTTTAAAGAGGGGTAATTTTTGACCTAGAAAATATGGAGCTGAAAGTAGAGAATGATGATTTGGCATTAATTCCTCTTTGTTCCCTACCTCCTTCTTATGCAATTTTTATTAATACTTTATTGTATAGTCACGATAAGATTTCTTTTGAAGAGATGTATAATGTTTTATTATCTAAGGAGAAAATTAAACAATTGGTGGTTAATCCTGAGACTCAGGCAGAGAGTCTTGTGGTTCATGGTAGGACATTTGAGAGAGGTACTGGTGATGATAGAAAAGGTAAGTCGAAGTCTAAGAACAAGACTATAAAGTGTTACTACTACAAGAAAAAGGGTCATGTCAAGGCAGAGTGTTTAAAGTTAAAGAACAGAACTGAGAGAGGTGGTCATAAAGGCTGTGAGGCCAATGTTATTGAAGATGTAAAAAATTCTAACAATCAAAGGGATCTACTTATAATCGTTGATTGTAGGGTCAATTCAATAATGACTAAATTTTGGATACTACTTGCACATTCTATACGACTCATAATCGAGAATGGTTTACAACTTATGAACTGAGAGATATGGGGACTATTTTGACAGAGAATAATACTCCTTATAAGATTGTCAGCATTAGTATGGTCAGAATAAAAATGCATGATAGGGTCATCAAAACACTTAAGGGTGTTTAACATATTCTTGATATGGGCTGAAATCTTATTTCTGCTTCAACTTTTAATAGTGAAGGTTACAGTTACTCGGGTGGAGGTAGAGTGTTGAAGATTACTAAGGGCTCTCTCATGGTGATGAAGGGGCATTTAAGACATGCCAAGTTGTAAGTATTGGAGGGTTTGACCATTACAGGTAATACAGTAGTCACTTCCTCTGAGTTGGATAATCCTACACTTTGGCATTTTCACCTAGGCCATATAAGTGAGAATGGCTTAGCATAATTGAGCAAAAGAGGACTGATTGATATTCAGATTGAGAAATTGGAGTTTTATGAGCACTGCGTGTTTAGGAAATAAAAAAGGGTGAGTTTTAGTAAGGGCATTCACAACATTAAAGGGACACTTAACTATATTCATTTAGACCTTTGGGGGCCATCCAAAGTTCCTACTAAAGGTGGTGCAAGTTATATATTAATGATCATTGATGATTTCTCAAGGAAATTTTGGGTGTTCTTTTTAAAGTATAAGAGTGAAGTGTTTGCTACTTTTAAGCAGTGGAAGACTATGATTGAAAAAAAAGTCTAGGAAGCAAGTGTTGCATTTTATTCAGATGAGTTTAACTTATATTGTAAGTGTGAAGGGATTGTTAGACATCTGACAATTTTGGGTACTCCACAGCAGAATGGTGTGGTTGAATGCATGAATAGGACATTAATGGAGAAAGTTCAGTGCTTGCTTTCAAAATTTGGGTTACCAAAGTCATTTTAGGCTGAAGCTGCTATTACATCTTATTTTTTTATTAACCATCCTCATTCAACGATGATTGACAAGAAAACTCCAGAAGAGGTATGGTCTATACTCCTACTAGTTATTCTGACTTGAAAATATTTGGTTGTCCTGCCTATGCTCATGTTAATAATAGTAAATTAGAATCTAGGTCTAGAAAGTGTATCTTTCTTGGGTATATGTCTGGTATTAAGGATTATAAGCTTTAGTGTTTTAAATTGAGAAAGGTTATTATTAGTCATAATGTAATCTTCGATGAAGGTACTACATTATGTAACTCATCTCCTAGAGACATTTATGATAAGTCTGTGCAACAGCAGAATATATACATGAAGGTGGAGGTTCAGAGTGGGACAGAATCCACACTAAAAGCTACATCATAAGAGAGTTTGGAGGTGCCTAATGATGATGAAGCTACCACACCCTAGTACTTTATTGTGAGGGACATATCTAGGAGGACCATTAAACCACCATAAAGATATGTTGAAACAAATATAATAGCTTATGCATTGAATGTGGCCAAAGATATTGAAGCTAGTGAAGAACTATCCACCTATAAAGAGGTAGTCAATTGTATCGATTCAAAAAAGTGGGTAATTGCCATGCATGAGGAGATGGAGTCTTTACATAAGAATGGCACATGGGAGTTAGTTAAGTTACCTAAATGCAAAAAAGATGTTTGATGTAAGTGGGTATTCAAGAAGAAAGAAGACACTCTAGGTGTTGATAATGCAAAATACAAGGCTAGACTTATTGCTGAGGGCTATAGTGAGATTCTAGGTGATGGGAGATCTGTAAGTATACAGAATCATACAAGTAGTAAATAAATATCGTCCCACAGAGATTGTAAATTGAGTACTGCAATACTAATTATGTTTGTTTGTTTAAACAACAAAAAATGGTATTATGAATTAAACTAAAATTAAACAAATGAAATTTCTATTAAATAACAATCAATTTAAAGAGCTAGGGTTCTTATTACAAATTCAACCGCTTCTTAAGATCAATTAATACCTAAACCAAGCTAACCTTAACCTAATTTGAATATATCTAAAGAATCATAAGCTTTCCTCTCAGACAACCCTACAATTAACCAAGTAGGTTGACATCTTAAATTTACAGCTCTCGCTTACTAAGTGTTCCATTAACCCGGTTTAAAGCACCAACCTTTAATCAATATTAGTTACTTTAATGTCTCTCAACTAAGAGAGCACCTAATAGGTTATTGTTTGTATCCAATGCAACCTATCTGTCGATCAAGTTTCATTGTGTAATTTCAATCAAAGGGTGATCAATCCTATAAAGACATTAAGTTCAACAACAACCAAAGGATTTAGGTTAATGGCTTAGGTTTAATTGCAATATTCACATGGTTGAATTAAAATAAGAACCCTAACAAAGAACTTAGCCACTCATGTAAATTTTAAGAGACAAAGATGAAGAATAGAAGAAAATAAACATCATCATTGATTTAAAATAGAAATAAACAATAACAAATGTTTAGAAGAAACCTCCTTTGAAATAGAGGGCTTATTGTTCTTCAATCCTCTATACTCATTCTCCAAAATTAACACCAAAATAAGAACTAGTCTTTTTTTCTCCAAAAATGATGATAAGAAAAATGTAAAGTAAAACTTAGAAAAATAATGTAATGTTCTAGTTTTGGAGGCTACACACACATAAAACCCTAGCCTCCAGCACCTTGATTTACTTTCTTGTTAATTCCCCATCATATCCCCTAAAATCAGCAATTAACTTCAAATTTGGATTGGCTGCCATCAGGTCGCACGCCCGTGTGTGGTCGTGCACTGCTTTTCTCCTTGATTCTCTCCAACCAGCCTTAAATGCTCCTTTGCTTCCTCCTTTGACTCATCCAGAAAATTCATAAACCCCATGCAACTTTCTTTTACTGTTCTTTGACTACCTAAATGCACAAAAATAACCAAAAATAAACCAAATAATACTAAAAATAAATAAACACACAAATCATGCAACAAATACTCAAACTAAACAAAAACTCAATAAAAGAAACATAAATGCAACTACAATAACATCTAATCCTAATACATTGAGAGCTTAAAATAATGCATTTCTCACACTCGTCAAAATTCCCCCACACTTGAATGTTTGCCTGTCCTCAAGCTAAGCTCGAAATCACATATTCGCCTAAAGAATTATACTCGTTAATTAGCTTTGACTTGACTAACTAACTCAATTATACTTTAATAAAAAGCTTAAAAACTCAAAATTAAAATAGTAACCCGAGGTCAAGAATGCATTGTTACCATGTGAAGAGCATACTTTTCCATTGAAATCATGAAAGCAAACGATTGACACCCAAGGAAAATGGAAGCAAGTAGGAATCCTGCCAATAATAAGAGAGTTAAGATTCAGCACATATATGGTTCTAATAAAAAAATTTATTCAACCAAAGTCTTCCCAATCTCAGTATCCCCACCTTTCTTGTGTTACGTAGTGTCGATACCTCTAAAAAGGGTCCTTTGGATACTCTTACTCTAAAAAGAACATTGGAGCAGAAGGAGCATTTAAAGATTTTAGCTCCAAACAAGTGCGTTTTATACTCCATCTTGTTGTTTTATTGATTGAAATTTTATTCAGAAACCAAATATATGAGAGTTTAACCAATCTAAAGTAGCCTCAAATTCCTATTTACAAACACTTTTCTCAAGCAATAAGCATCTAAATTCATTTGTTCATTAAAAAAGTAAGCATTAAGTTCATTAAAATTTTAAAAAATCCAAACCACAAGTCAGTCCTCTAATTTAAAAGCCCAAACAAATCATTAAAGGAAGATTTAAATCTTTTCTTCAAGAAAACTAGGATTAATGAATAAGGCTCTATATGTGAATATGTTGCAAAAATTCAAGTGTGAGAGTAATACATGAATAACACAAAAATTAAATCAAAACATGCATGACTCTTAAAGTGAAACAAACCTGCAAACACACAAAAAAATAAAATAAAATAAATAAATAAAACTAAAGAACAGTGTACTTCCCTCAATCTGATGCACTTGGTGGGGCAGTTAAAGGAGTCACAACAATGGCTTTTGCTGCCTTATTAATCATCTTAGACCTTTTGTTTTGAGGGAGTATATGAAAGATTTCATTAATTTGGGCTTGGAATCTTATAGCACTTGATTCATAATGCCTCTCAAATTTTTCCATATCATTGGACAAGTCCATGATCATCCTAATCCTATTATCAGAGATGTCCATCAGCTCCTTGATCTTTTCCATGATCCCATCACTCCAACTTTCGATGTTCCCTCTCTTCCTTACTTGGTTCTTACTTTCATTAGTTTCTTCCTCCATTGTGTTAGGAGGCAAAGGGACTTCACTATGTTGCATCACCATTTGATGCAACAAATAGCATCTCCTTGAAGTGACATCATAAAGCTCATTAAACTCTATGATAATTTCAGCCTGAACAAGGTAATCTTCATCTAGGGATTCGGCTTCCAAAGGCTCCAATTAATGTTTGGCAAATTTGAATGGAGCAAAATATAATACCAAACTAGTGAAAATATGCCCCATTGACAATAATGCCTTTCTAGCCTGCACAACACGCCATATAGAACACCAAACAAAGTATGTACTACATACTTTTGTGTTAGTCTTCAAGTACCAAAAAATAAATAACTCATCAGGAGAAACCCTGGTGCTATCCTTTCTTCCAAAGATTGTGTGTGATATGAATTTATACATGATTAAATATGAGTGATCTTTGATCAAACCACTAGTCATAACTTGACCTTCACAAAATCTATCACCTCCACTGATTTCATGCCAAAAACTACTCATATTATAATCCAATAGAGGTTAACAAACACCTCCTTCAAGAAAACCAAAGATATCATACATGATTTCATAATTAAAATAGTACTCTTTCCTAAAGAACCTACATGAAAAGACCCCTTGATTTGCATCTAGAATCTTAAATGTAGTGTAAAATTCTACTGTTAGCTCAAAGAATACATCATGTTGGACTGCAGCCAATTTAGACCACCCCAATTTATTGTAAAACACATATATGGTTCCCTTAATCCCCACGTTAAAATGTACCTCATCGTCAAAGTATTTTGGCTTGGTGAAATTTCTCTTGACTAAGGAGCAAAATTTCTTACCTTCCTCTTTAGAATAGATGGCAAAGAAAGCTCCACAATCATTCCTTATGTCCTTGGACTTACCCTTGCTATCACTAAGCCTCCTTCCTTGGAATTGAGTTTTTGTTCTAGCCATCACAACAATGTTAGTTCTTCACAAAAATAAATAAATAAATAAAACAACACAAGACAATAAAAATTAAACAAAAACAAAAATAAATGAAAAGAAAGAAAAGTAGGGTTTAAATAAGAGGTATATGATACAAGAAATTCTATTCCTAAAACAAAAAGGAAAAGAAATAAATTTAAAATTTGTACAAAAAGGAAAAAAATAAAATCATCAAGTCAAAATTTCCTTAATCAAATAGGAATTAGGAATTAAAAAGGAAGTAAAGCTCACCTAAAATTCCAATTTAACAAGGAAACTCTGATCAAAAATAAAATCAAATCAAAAATAAAATAAAAAATTAACAAAGAAATTTAAAATTTAAAATTCGAAAAAGTTTAATTCCTCCCCCACACTTAAAATGTGTAATGTCCCCATTGCATAAGCATATGACAAAACGAATAGGAAAAACTTCATGTTGTCAATGGTCATCAGGTCGCACGGCCGTGTGACATGGTAATGCAAATTTCTTGATGTCGTAAGGCGCATAGCTATGCACAAAATGCACATGCCGTGCAACTTGATTACGAAAATCACACTTTTTAGCCTTTAAGAAAACTTGCATTGATGCTCTTTTCTTAACTAATTTCAACCTATTTTCATCACACTGCATGGGACAAGTATTATACATTCATTGCAACAATGTAAGAGGGAAATTAACTTGAAACTAAAATAATTAACATTAACAAAATTAAAATCCTTAACAACTTAAACAAGAACAACTTAAACACAAACAGACTTCAACATCTAAAATCAACATAAAACATAAAACATGAGACCACATTGTTCCACAAAACATTAAATTAAAAACAACTTAAAACAAACGTGAAATAAACATTATTCAAGCTAGAACCACATATCATTAAAACAAAGGCTTCACTCTTCGCCTTCACCCACAGATGAGGATTCTTCTTCTTCTATCTCTTCATCAATTGGGAAAGGTGATGGAACAAAAATCTGGAAGTTGAAGTAGTCATTCAGGTTATGGTTAATCATGCTTAATGTCTGGTTCATTTGCCTTAAAGTGAGACCCATTCTTTCAACTTCAGAATTTAGCTTCCTACATTTGAGTTAATCACCCCAACTTGTAGCTCTAAGCTATCCAACCTCTCTATGACATCGTTAAGAGTAGCATATTGATCTTCCTTCTCTTCTTATGGTGCTTTTGGGGGTGTAGGTTGAATCAGAAAAGCTCTCCCTGTATTGTCAATTCTAACCAAACCCATAGCTTCCATCATGCTAGTGTCAATGAAGTGATGACCCTTGACTTTCTCAAAAGGCATGTTTTCATAGTCAAAGCCTTGGTATTTAGCTATCGCGGCTACTAATCCCCCCACTTTGATAGCCCAGTCACTTTTCCATCAACATCTCTTAATTTCCTAACTAAAGTGTGACACACATCAATCTTTCTATCATTAACCATGCAATACAAAATGTTAAGCTAGGAGCTATTGACCAAGGAGTCCCCTTCTTTCCTTAGAAATAAGGAATAGGCCATAAGCCTATGCAAATATTTTATTGCGGGTGATCAAATATGAGATTCTTTCGCCAACCTAGCCTCATAGAAAACTCCCCTTTCCTCGGTTATTTCTCTCCAAAACTCATGCTTATCATATGCAACATTGGCATCTTGATTCTTGGGAAAATGAAATATATCATTAAGTTCAAACAATCCTAAAGTTTACTCCTCATTCCCCAAATGAAAAGTAAGCATGAGAGTGTGGTCATTAAAGTTAAAAGAAGAGAGAAACTCACAAATGGGTATAGCATAAAAGGGATTTTGCATCATGACAAAATCATTCCACCCCATCCTATTAACATATAAATTAACCTCATCTAGCAACCTAATTTCAGTCAAGGATGTAGCACTCACATGCTTATTAGGCACAATCTTCCTACCCATCATTTGTTCAAACTTATTCCTATGCTCACCATGCCTAAATTTAATTTGAGTAGGGAAGGGTTTTACCATACTTTCCTCGCTAACACCACCTAGATTATTGGAATTGCCACCACGTCTTGCTCTTTTGGAAGGAGTAGTCATCTTCTTCCTTACAATGCTTTCTCTCCATGATAAATTAAAGAGTATGTGTAGTGGAGGATGGTGTAGAGAATGAAGAGAATAAAGGGTAAGTGAATGTGAACAAGAGGTAAGGATATGGGTGTTTATATAGAGGAGGTGGTGTAGTGAGGAATTGGGAAAGGTTATGGGAATTGAGTAAAGTGGTCTAGGGTGAGGTTTTCTAAAGTTTGGGAAGTGGTAAAGGTGGTCAAGGTTAGGAACCCTAGGTCTTTGGGAAGTGGGGAGTGTTGGGAAGTCAAAAAGTCCACTTAAAAATAAATTTTGCATCTTTTTAAAAATGGGACAGTAGCAGGCACACGGCCATGTGCCAAGTGTGCACAGCCAAGCGACCTACAAGTCATAAAAAATGACACCATAAGACGCACGACTATGCGTAAAATGTACACGGCCGTGTGACCTGTACATGCAAAATTGTGGTGATATAAAACGCACGGCCATACGACCTGATCATGTATTTTTTATGAAAATTTTCAAAATTAAGCACATAACATAACATGGTCAACCAATGTATCACAATCATGACTTGTACATCACACTAAACAACATTCCATAATAATTAAACTTAGAAAACCACTTCTAGAGATCCTCCTTTCCTTCACTTCCTGAAATTAGAAAAGAAATAAACATCAAAACTAAAAATAAATTTGTAAAACATAAAAGAAATTTTTAAAACAAAAAAAAATAAAAAAAATCTTGTTTGAGCCCCCAAGAAGCGCTCTTTTAAGGGTCCATAAGCTAGACCATCATGTTGATCATCCATTTAACTCCCTCAAATATGCAACTTGATGAAAATCCTCAAATGTGCCTCCATGGTATAGCTTCAACCTATGTCCACTCACTTTAAATGTGTCTCCTCTTGTGTTGCACAATTCCACAGCTCCATGAGGATATGAATGAGTCACTGTAAATGGTCTTGACCATCTACTCTTCATCTTCTCGGTAAATAATCTGAGCCTTGAATTGAATAGCAACACTTGATCTCCTTCTTGAATTTTTTTACTCTCACTCTTGCATTATGCCACCTCTTTGTGTGTTCCTTATACATCCTTGAATTCTCATAGGCAGTCTGTTTGATCTCCTCAAGTTCACTCATCTGTAGCAATCTCTTTTTAACTACCTTCTTAAGATCAAAATTCAAGGCTTTTCACCACCCAATAGGCCTTGTGCTCGAGTTCAACAGGATGATGACATGCTTTGCCATAAACCAACCTAAAAGGAGACATCCCAATAGGTGTTTTGTAAGCAGTTCTATATGCCCACAAAGCATCATCAAACTTCCTTACCCATTCTTTCCTTGACTTGCTCAGTGTCCTTTCCAAAATTTTCTTCCACTCCCTATTGCTCACTTCAACTTGTCCACTTGTTTGAGGGTGATAAGGTGTAGCTACTTGGCGCTTCAACCCATATCTAGCCAATAATGTTTCCATGTTTTGTTACAAAAAAATGTTCCCCTATCACTTATGATCATTTTAGGTATATCGAACCAAGAGAACAACTTCTTTAAGAACTTGCAAACAACTCTTGCATCATTTACTGAGCATGCTTGAGCTTTAACCCATTTGGAAACATAGTCGACACAAACAAGAATGTACTTGCTACCTTCTAATAAAGGAAATGGCCCCATGAAGTTAATGCCCCATAAATCAAATATTTCAACCTCTAGAATTCCACATTAAAGCATTCATCCTTCTTTTAAATATTACCACTCATTTGACAAGCATCACAACCCATCACAAATTCTCTAACATCTTGAAAAAGTGTAGGCCAATAGAACCCTGCTTTAAGAACTTTTACAGCTGTCCTATATGATCCATAATGTCCACCAATGACATTTCCATGACCACCCAACTTCTTCTCTCGCTATACATCTCCTTGCCATGCCATCATTATACAATCTCCATAAAAATGGCTCATCCCAAATGTAAAATTTAGAGTCATGAAATAACATTTTCTTTTGTTGAGGAGTGAACTCTTCTAGTATTGTTCCACTTAACAGAAAATTTGCTATACTAGCAAACCACGGGGCACCCACGTGAGATATGGCCAAAATGATCTCATTTGGAAATATTTCTTTTATAGGCTCTTAACTGCCCTTCTCCTTTTAATTTTCATCCAACCTTGACAGATGATCTACTACCATATTTTTAGAGCCCTTCTTTTCTCTAATCTTAATATTGAACTCTTGCAACAAAAGCATCCATTTAATGAGCCTTGGTTTGGAATATTTCTTGTTCATCAAGTACTTCAATGCTACATGGTCTGTATACACAATCACTTTAGATCCAAGAAGGTAGGATCTAAACTTGTCAAAAGCAAAAATGACTATCAACATCTGCTTTTCTGTAGTAGCATAATTCAGTTGTGTATCAGTCAATGTCTAGCTTGAATAGTAGATCACATACAGTTTGTTCTCCTACCTTTGACCAATAACAACTCCTATTGTGTGATCACTAGCATCACACATCAACTCAAATGACAAACTCCAATGTGATGCAATCATTATAGGAGCTGAGATAAGGGCTTCCTTTAACCAGTCAAAAGCCAGTTTCCACTCATCAGTAAAATCAAAAGGTGAATCTTTTCAAGCAACTTACAAAGGGGATTAGAAATTTTTGAAAAATCCTCAATGAAACGCCTATAGAAGCTTGCATGGCCAAGAAAACTCCTGACTCTGTTCATATTTATGGGATACTACAGCTTCTCAATTGGTTCCACCTTTCCTTTGTCAACTTCAATGCCTTGTGCTGAATTTTATGTCTAAGAATAATTTCTTCATCTACCGTAAAGTGACACTTTTCCCAATCTCCTCTACCAAATTTGTAAATATGGCCATCATACATCTCTGGAATGTCGCAGGAGCATTACATAATCCAAACGGTATCCTCTTGTATGCAAATGTGCCATAAAGACAAGTAAAAGTGGTCTTCTCTTAATCTTCTAGAGCTATTAGAATCTGATTGTACCCTAAGTATCCATTTAGAAAACAATAAAAGACATGTCCTGCTATCCGCTCCAACATTTGATCAATGAAGGGTATAGGGAAGTGGTCTTTTCTTATGGATACATTCAGCTTTCTATAATCAATGCACACTGTCCATCCACTTACAACTCTTAGAGGAATGAACTCCCCTTCCTCATTTTTCACAATTGTTATTCCACCTTTCTTTGGAACACACTGAATCCAGCTCACCCATAAACTGTCTGAGATCAAGTAAATGATCCCTGCATCAAGAAGTTTGACTACTTCCTTCTTTACCACTTCTTGCATGTTTGGATTGAGCCTCCTCTGCCTTTCAATAGTTGGCTTATGTCCATCTTCCATCAAGATTTTTTGCATGCAATAAGAAGGACTTATGCCCCTTAGGTCTGAAATCTGCCAACCAATTGCATTTATTCTCCTCTTCAACATGTCCACTAGCAAATCCTCTTGTTATTTGCTCATTTTAGAGGATATGAACACATGTAGTGTTTGATCTTCTCCTAAAAAAGTGTACCTCAATTATTGGGGTAAAGGCTTCAAGTCTAGTTTTAGTGGTTTTATGGTTAAAGGTGGTGTGGGTTCAATGTTTGGTAACTTTATGTGTGGTATATGGGATTGGTGTTTAAGGTGTACTTCAACTTGAGAGGATTGTACCTAAAAAGACTTCTCAATATGCTCATTTTCCACAAACTTTGCCAAACTCCTTCATTGGACTTCACTCACACATTCATCAACAACATCCACTCGCATACAAAAATCTTCATCATAAGAATATTTCATGCTTTGATAAACATTAAACATGCAACTCTCATCCCCCACTCTTAATATAAGAGTTCCATCATAAAGGTGAATGATCGCTCTAATAGTGTAAAGAAAAGGCATACCCAGGACCAAAGGAACCCCCTTATCCTCTTTAAAGTCAAGGACTACAAAATCAACTAGAAAAATGAATTTCCCAACCCTTACTAGTACATCTTCCACTATGCCTTCCGGTTCCTTCACTATCCTATCTGCAAGTTGTAATCTAATACTTGTAGTTTTTGCTTCTCCTAGCCCCAATTTCCTGTAAACAGACAAAGGCATAAGATTAATTAAAGCTTCTGAATCACATAAAGCTCTTTGAAATTTTAAATTTCCAATAGAACATGGAATAGTAAGACTCTCTGGATGCTTCCTTTTCAAAAGAAGTTTATTCGATATTATTACACTACACTCCTTTATAAGTATGATTGTCTCATACTCCTGCAACTTCTTTTTGTTAGAAGTCAGCTCCTTCAAAAACTTGGCATACTTTGGCATTTGGGAAAGGCATTCTAAAAGAGGCAGGTTAATGTGGAGTGCTTTGAACCTCTCCAAAAATTTTGTATATTGATGATCATGCTCTTATTTCTTTAACCTCTGGGGATAAGGAACTGGAGGTACATAAGGCTTCATAGGTGGTGGTTTTGATCTCTTAATAAGTTGCTTCTTATTCTTCCCTCCTTCTTCTTATTCCTTGTCTTCTTACACCTCAAACCATTCATCTTCTTGTTCTTTCTCTTGTTCCTTCTTGTTTTCTTTCTCATATTCCACAGTTGCTTTTGGGGGTTGAATTTTTGTTTTGGATTCTTTTCAGTGTTACTTGGCAAAGAACCCTGATTCCTCATTGACAAAGAATTTGCCAATTGCCCCATTTGCACTTTTAAATTATATATAGAAGAAGAGTGATTCTTGAATATGAGCTAAGTGTCTTGGTACATCTACTCAAATTTATTTTCTAACCTCTTTGTGGCCTCATCTTATTGGTTCATTTTTGTGAACATCACATCCATGAACTTCTCCAACTTGCTCACTAAACAAGTCCTTGAAGATGAATCTTTTTCATGTTAAAAATTAGATTGGTGATGTTGTGTATTCTACCCTTCAAAACCTGGTGGTGCTTGTGACCTCCACTAGTTATTTCAATGATTGATCCAGGAGAAATTAGGATGATTTCTCTAGCTTGGATTGTAGGTGTTGCCATGCACTTGATTTTGCTACCCTTTAAAGTTGTTCACATAATTCACATTCTCCATGGATAGTCCTTGCATCATTTGACATTCAATAGTTGGATGACCACCCTAGCACAATTCATATGAAATAGACAAGTTATAAATTGCATTAACACTCATCTTGTCGATCCTCTTGGATAGAGCATCCAACTTTACATATAGCATTGTCAAGCTATCAACTTCAATTGCTCCCCCTCTCCTTGGAATAGTCCTATCACTAAACCATAGGCTTTGGGTATTAGCCATTTCTTCAAAAAGCTCCAAGGCATCTTCAGGAGTCTTGGACATGATAGTTCCTCCAGCTGAGGATCCTATGTTCACTCCGACTGTAGGGTTGACTCCTTTGTAAAAAGATTGCATGATGGAATCAACTGTGGTGGACACTATCTCTGAAGATCCATGAACCTATCCCAGCATTCATAGAATTTTTCATCATCTCGTTGATGAAAATAGTTGATCTCATTTCTTATTTTGAGTACTTTGGTCAGTGGAAAGTACTTCTTAAAGAAAGCTATGTAAAGCTCTTGCCATGTATTTATAGAGTTGGGTATCAAGCTAGTGAACAACCTCTTAGCTCTATCCATTAAAGAAAATGGAAAGAGGATAAGCCAAATGGCTTCAAGCTGCACTCCATTCATCTTGAAGGTTGAACAATACTCCAAAAATTGGGTCATGTGATCAATTGGATCCTCATGTGGTAATCCAATGAACTGTGAGTTCTGGATCATCTAGATTAGGTTTAATTTCAAAATTATTTGCTGCTACCACTGACCTCACAATTGGAGTTTCATCACCTTAGACATTGGGACTCACAAAGTTCCTCATAGTTCTCTGACCATTTCTTCCTATCTGTTCATTCTATTTCTATTCTATCTCCTCCTTCTATGAACAGTTCTTTCAAGCTCTAAATCAAATGGTATTAACCGGGCTCCTTGTCTAATTGAACCATATGTTGTGTGCATACACTAACACAAGTTCCTGCAAAACCACAAATAAAATCACTTCATAAAATAAAAGAAAGTGCAAATCAAACAACATAAAATTCTCAACAATATCAATTTTGGCAATACCCAGCAACGATGCTAAAAACTTGATAGGAGATCCGCAAGTATATGGAATCTTACAAGTAGTAAATAAATATCATCCCACAGAGATTGCAAATTGAGTACTATAATACTAATTGTGTTTGTTTGATTAAATAATGAAAAAGGGTATTATGAATTAAACTAAAATTAGACACAAGAAATTTGAATTAAATAATAATAAATTTAAAGACTTAGGGTTCTTATTACCAATTAAACCGCTTCTTAAGATCAATTAACACCTAAACTAAGCCTAACCTTAATCCAATTTGAAGGTATCTAAAGAATCATAGGCTTTCCTCTCAGACAACCCTACAATTAACCAAGTAGGTTAACATCTTAGATTTACAGCTCTCACTTACTAAGTGTTCGATTAACCCAGTTTAAAGCACCAACCCTCAATCAATATTAGTTGCTTTAATGTCTCTCAACTAAGAAAGCACCTAATAGGTTATTGTTTGTATCCCATGCAACCTATCTATCGATCAAGTTTCATTGTGTAATTTTAATCAAAGGGTGATCAATCCTATGAAGACATTAAGTTCAACAACAACCAAAGGATTTAGATTAATGGCTTAGGTTTAATTGCAATATTCACATGGTTGAATTGAAATAAGAACCCTAACAAAGAACTTAGCGACTCATGTTAATTTTAAAAGACAAAAAAGAAGAATAGAAGAAAATAAACATCATTGTTGATTTAAAATAAAAATAAACAATAATAAATGTTTAGAAGAAACCCTTTTAAAATAGAAGGCTTATTATTCTTCAATCCTCTATGCTCACTCTCCAAAATCAACACTAAAATAAGAACTAGTTTTTTTCTCCAAAAATAATGATAAGAAAAATGTAATGTAAAACTTAGAAAAATAATGTAATGTTTTGTTTTTGGAGGCTACATATATCAAAACCCTAGCCTCCAGCGACTTGATTTGTTTTCTTGTGAAATCCCCATCCTATCCCCCAAAATCAGCAATTAACTTCAAATTTGGATTGACTGCCATCAGGTTGCACGGTCGTGTGTGTTTGGCCCAAGGCCATGCACCACTTTTCTCCTTGATTCTCTCCAATCAGCCTTAAATGCTCATGTGCTTGCTCCTTTGACTCATCCAGAACGTTCATAAACCCCATGCAACTTTCCTTTACTATTCTTTGACTACCTAAATGCATAAAAATAAACCAAATAATACTTAAAATAAATACACACACAAATCATGCCACATATACTCAAACTAAAAAAAACTCAATAAAAGAAACACAAATGCAACTACAATAACATCTAATCCTAATACATTGAGTGTTTAAAATAATGAATTTCTCACACTCATCACTAGGCGTGGATTTCACAGATGTGTTATCTCTTCTTGTAAAATATAGCTCTATTCGAGCTTTACTTAGGATTGTTGTAAGACATGATCTTGAGTTAGAATAATTGGATATGAAAATAATATTCTTACATTGAGGGCTTGATGAAAACATCTACATACAGTAGCCAGATGGTTTTATTGCTTTAGGCAAGGAAGACCATGTGTGTTTATTGAAGAAATCCCTCTATGGATTAAAGTAGTCTCTAAGGCAATGGTATAAGAGGTTTGATGCTTTTATGATTTCTCATGGATTTAGACGTAGCAGCTATGATAGTTTTGTTTGTTTTAAGAAGAACCATAATGGGTCTTTTGTGTAACTTAGTGCTAAGTTTAAGATGAAAGATTTGGGTAATACGAAAAAGATCCTTGGCATGGAGATTATGAGAGATAAAAAGGTTAGCTCATTGTATCTTAGTCAGAAGGGGTACATTGAGAAAGTTTTGTGTAGGGTTAATATGCACAATTGTAAACCTGTAAGTACCCTATTGGCTTCACATTTTAAACTTTCAACTTTGTTATGTCCACAATCAGATGATGAGATTAAGTATTTGTCTTGAGTTCCTTACTCTAGTGCAGTAGGTTCCCTTATGTATGTTATGGTTTTCACAAGTCTAGATTTATCCTATGCCATGAGTTCAGCTATTAGATATATGGCTAATCTGGGGAAAGAGCATTGAAAATTAGTTTAATGGATCCTTCATTACCTGCATAACTCTTTAGGGGTGTGTTTGCATTTTGGGAAAAGTAAGGATAAGATTGTTGGTGTTGTGGACTTTGATTTTGCCGGTGACCTTGATAAAAGGAGATTATTAACTAGGTTTGTGTTTTGCATTGGTGGTTATGCAATTAGTTAGAAGGCAACATTGCAAGCTTTAGTTACGTTGTCTACCTTGAGTACATGGGGTTACTGAATCAATAAAGGAGGCCATTTGGTTGAAGGGGTTATTTGGTGAGCTTTGTGATGATTTAAAGCTCATGACATTGTATTATGATAGTTAGAGTGTTATTTACCTCACTAAAGATTAGATGTTCCATGAGAGGACCAAGCACACTGACGTTCACTATTAATTTATTTGAGAAATTGTAGCTAAGGGTGACATTGTTGTGGAAAAGGTTAGTACTTTTGATAATCCCATTGATATGATGACCAAGTCACTTCCTTTGTCCAAGTTTGTGCATTGCTTGGAATTGATTGGTATTGGTGCCCTTAGGGGCTTTATAGAAGAGGTAGAGCTTTATGGAGTGTTTTGTAGTTTAGGGCTAATTTTAGTACTTTGGGAATTCATGTTAATGTAGAGATTGTTGAGTTTGAAACATAAATTTGATAGAGATTTGATGGTTTTGAGGTTTTGGATCCTGCCACAGTCGTGCTTAGGCCGTGTTGAGGTGTTTGTTATATCCTATAAGGAGCATGACCTAAGTATGAGCATGTTGGTGCTTATTTTGGAATTTTCCATTATGTCTAAAAAGTGACATGGTCTAAAGTACGACCATGTCATGGTTGTGTTGGGATCTGCCATTTTGTCTAATAAGTAGCACAACCTAAAGCACAGGCATAACACGACCGTGTGATGAATAGTATTATTAACTTTAATTTGGGAAGGTATTTTTATCCTTGTTTTGATTCTATTTTTACCCTATTTGATAGCCGCCCTAATACTCCTTTGTTAGCTCTTTTACAACATAGTGAAATCCTCTCCTCCTCTGCCTGTGGTTTTTCCCCATCTTGGGGTTTTTCATGTAAATTCTTGAGTGTTATTTCTCTACTTCTTCATTTTACTATTATTCTTTTATGTTTAACTATTTATTTATGCACTCTGATCGCTTCCACTACACAACACTTTCTCTCCTTTATACTGAAACATTATTACTTCCCCATCTCTTAAAGTAGCAACTACAATTAACTTAGATAAGTATGGCAATAATTTTTCATACTCACCATATGGTTTTGTATAGCGTATTGATCCTGTAAAAAGAGTAAATTTCTTCACTCATAACTGCTCACAAAAATTCTTTAGAACCCAAACATCAATCTCATCATGAAAAAGATTGCTGATATAAAAAGGTTTTCCTCCCAATATAGAGAAGTTGTATTATGTATTTATTGATGAACTTTTAACTAATATATATACAAGAGAGTTTGTTAGCTATATCAGACCTGTTACTATAATATTACATTAGATTTAGAGTTTGTTAGCTATTTAACTAATCTACTAACTTATCCTTTGACTGATTCTTGGATTGATCCTTTACATGCCCACATAAGATTAAGGATCCATCGGAGACTCCAATCTTGGACCTAAGAAATAAAAATTGGTTATGACTAAAACATTTTGTAAGCTTGTTAGCTAATTGATCATTAGAGCTGATATAGAGCACACGTAAAGAACCAGCAGACACTCTTTTTATGAATAAAGTGATAATTAAGAGTTAAGTGTTTCACAAAATAAACTAGGAGGTTATGGAATGTGAATACCCAATTCATGAAGTAAATGCTGAACCCATAGAGCATCAACTGTTGTATTTGTTAGGCCTTGTATTTAGCTTCAGTAAAAAGAACGAGAAATGGATTTTTGAAGAGTTAATTTACATGAAATGATATTGGAACCAATAGATAACATATACGCTATGATAGAGTGTCCGCTCTCATAAACACTACCCTAGTCAAAGTTAGAGAAAGCAGTTAGTGTTAAAGAGGAATTTTAGTTGAGAAATAACCTATGATGAAGTGAGCCTTTCAAGTATCTAAGAACTCATTTGAGGGCTTACCAATGGACTTTTGTTGGAGCATGTATAAATTGAGATAATTTATTTAATGCAAAGGAGACATATTGACTAGTTATTACAAAGTACTAAAGGGAACCAACTAGACGACAATAAAAAGTGGCATCAATAAGTGGCGAACTATCAATAAGAGTCAAAGTGTCAAATATATTGAGGGGAGTAATAACTTCTTTTGTACCAAAAGTGGCTATCTTAAATTTATTTAATAGATCAGCTATGTGATTTAGTAATGAGATAAAAAGACCTGTTGGAGTTGAGATGACTTCAACACCTAAAAAATGATGTAAAGAACCTTGACAGAAAAATGAGTTGCTAATGTATAAACAAACTTATTTAAGAAGAAACTATTGTTGCCAATCAAAATAATGTCATCAACATAAACCATGAAAAGGTTGTTATGCCATTTTGATTGTAAATGAATAAACAGGCATCAGCAAGCAATTTCCAAAAATAAAATGCAAGCAAAAAATCTTTTAACTCAATGTACTAAGAACACAGAGCTTTTTTAAGGCCATACAATTTCTTTTTGAGTTTAAAGATGTGATGAGGATATTATGAATCAAGGTAATTAGGAGGCTAAAACATGTAGACATCTTCATGTAAAGTGCCACATAGGAATGCATTGTTGACATCCAAATGGCGTAGTGGCCAATTATGAGATAATTTAACACACAAAATAATATGGATAGTTTTTAGCTTTGTCATAAGACTGCATGTATCAAATTAATCTCTACCATGCTCTTATAAAAATCCCTTCACCATGAGACGAGCCTTATATTTATCTATAGATCCATCGAGCTTCCTTTTAACATGAAATACCCATTTGTAACTGATAAGAGTATGATTTAACTTTGGAATGAGATCCTAAGTATCATTTTGTATGAGGGCATTAAATTCATCATCCATAGCCTTTTGCCAATGGGGATCTTTCATTGCTTGGGTGACAGTGGAAGGTTATAATGAGGCTGGCATTGGGTGATTTGTTGTGACGTTAATGAAATTTTCATTATAGTATTTGAGATTGTGAGTTCAAATTCGAATTGGATGAGGTAATTGTGAGTTCAAATTCGAATTGGATAAGGTAATTGTGAGTTCAAATTCGAATTGGATGAGGTTCAAAAATGGGAGAAGGTGAGGGAGTAATGTGTGAAGAAGGGTGAGGAGAAGAAGTGGATAAGGACAAAGAAGGTTATATCAGTACAGTTATAACTGATGTACGATGTGGTGAGGCAGAAGTTGTAGGATCTATAATTAAAGTTGTAGTGTTATAGTGAGGTTGTAATGTGGCAACCAGAATTAAGGAGATAAAGGAAGGAGAGGTGATTTGGAGTGGACAACTAGAAAGAGAGCCTATGTCGGAGTCCAAGGACATTTATCTTCTTGTAGTGGACTTGTGTAGCAAGCATTTCAAACAAGATTAGTGAACTCATGAGATTTATTACGTAATTGAATAGGAAAAATATCCTCAATAAACTTACCATGCCGAGTCAGATAAAGACAAATTAAAGTGGGATCAAGACATTTATACATAGATTAGGAGGTTAAATAACCAACAAATATGCAAGGGGGTGACCATGGCTAGAGTTTAGATGTAGTGTATAGGTGAAGCCAAGGATAGCATAAACATCCAAAGGGTTTGAGTTTGACATAGTTGGGAGAGGTATAGAAGAGCATTTAAAATAGGGTTCAAAAGTTTATGATTGGTGTAGGAAGATGATTTATGAGATAAACAGCAGTCTAAAATGCACAAGACTAATAGTAAGATGAAAGAGATGCCAAATGAAGTAAAGAAAGTTCAGTTTCAACAATGTGCCAATGACGCCTTTCGACTGTTCCATTATGCTCAAGTGAGTGTGGAGGTGTAGTAAAGTGAGAAATTCCATAAAAATTAAAGGTTGGAATAAGTTTTTGATATTATCCTCCATTATCATAGAATATAGAATGGATTGATGTTTAGAAATAATTCTCAACTAGCTTTTTGAATTAAAGAAATATAGTAGAGGTATCTAATTTCTTCTCCAAATATATTTAGTGAAAAAATAAACAATTATTATATAGTAATCATAGCCATTAATAGATTTTTGGGTTGGCCCCCAAACATCTGTATACACAAGCTTAAAAGGTTGAGTACTAGATAGAGAATTATTGGAGAAAGATAATTTATAACTTTATTTATAGAACATGATGTACAATGAAAATTAGAGAACAACATTGACTTTAAAGCTAAAGAATTATGCTTAAGAATAACATGAAGAACTTTATTTGAAGGGTGACAAAGTTTGTGAGCCAGTCAGACACAGAAAGTTTAGTAGTGAAATTTAGTTGAGGATGGCAAGGCAAGTTTACATAATAAACATCATTATTATTCTCCCCCTAAAGTAGAGACACCTCGTGTGAAGATCCTTCATAAGAAAATAGGAAGCAAAAAATTCAACAGACACTGGGTTAGATTTGAATAGCTTTGCTATTAAAGTCAAATTACTTTTCAAATTGGGAACACATAGAACATTAGATAAGTATAGTGAACTATGTTATGTGGCAAGGGTAGTGTGTCTAGTATGTGAAATTCAAAGGTTGTTACCATCACCCAAAAAGATCTCATCTAGGTCCCCATAATCAAAGTAGGATTATAATGCTAATGGATTGGATGTGACATAATGCGAAGCTCCACTATCAAATATCCAAGGTTGCTGCATATTATTGGTGTTCATAGATATGGTAGCATTTGCCATAGGACTAGAATTACCATTGAGATTTGAAGAGTTGATGACGGAGATATTATTATCTTTCAAGAACTTAGCAACTTTTTTGCAATCACGTATGTCATGACCTATAATTTCACAAAAATGACAAAATAATTTGGTTAATGAGACTTGCTACCACTTTGATTCTGACATGAGGGGCGAGCATTATTTCAACTATTTTCATCATGATATTTATGAAAATATGAGTTATGTCCTTGCTCATAACTTACGTTGCCTTGTTGTGACTTGTAGGACTGCTAGAACTTGGGATTGTATTTTTTAGTGACATTGGCAGTGACAAGAGTACGAAGTTGTACGAAATCATTCTCTTTCAAAATTTTAAAGTCTATCAACTTATCAAAGAGTTTTTAGTATGGAATTAATGATTCTCAAACTTTAATGGCCGCAACAATGGGATTAAAACCTTCACGTAGCTGAGTGATGATATGGACAATAAGATCCTCTTTTAAAATTAGACTTTGAGCTAGAGCCAATTCATCTGCAATGGATAGCATTTCATGAAGAAAATCAACTTATCTATTTCCTTTTGGATTTTTGGTTAGTTTGGCTTTGAGAGAGATAACTCTAGATTGAGATGAATTTGTAAAACTAGAAAGTAAACATCTCCGACCTTCATACGAGTTTATACTAGAGGAGATTATTGGTTGAATGGTTTTGGAGCAGCTGCCGAGAATTGCACTAATGAGAATTTGATCTTGTCTATACCAAATATTGTAGATTGTATTGATTTTAGTGTTGTCATTGTCAAGAAATTTTTATGGTAGAGTTGAAGTGCCAATAATATGCTCCACAAGATCAAGACCAATGAGTGTGGACTGAATTTGTTTTCTCCAAAAAGGAAAGTGATACACAGTAAGTTTGATATGAAAATGAGTTGGTGCATTTAAGTGCAAAATAGGAGTTTCATCAATGATTTTCATGGCTACGTTAAAAAAAATAGGAAATGAGTATCACTTGTTAGAGTGTTTAAGGCTCTGATATCATATAGAGAAGTTGTATGATGTATTTATTGATGAACTTTTATCTAATATATATACAAGAGAATTTGTTAGCTATATCAGACCTGTTACAACAATATTACATTAGATTTAGAGTTTGGTAGATATTTAAATAATCTACTGACTTATCCTTTGACTGATTCTTGGATTGCTCCTTTACACCCAATTCTACCAATGCATACTTATTCTCTCTAATTCCCTCACCAGTACTAGGGAGCAATGTCTTCCTAGAATTTTCAAAACTCACATATGGTTGCTTTAAAAAAATTCAAATTTGTTGTTAATAGAAAAAATTACCTATTTATGGTGATTTTTGGGGACGTCCGTTATGATAGAACTCCACTAATTTGAGTGGCGGATTAACTAATTCCACTAGTCTAACTGACGTACTTCAAAACAATAATTTTTTAAATTATCAACTCCGCCATTAAAAGTGGTGGAGTTGAACCAAGAGACCCCAGGAGACCCTACCCTTGAAATGCGGTCCAAAACTGACTTAAGGAACAAATTCACGTATGTTTCATTATATTAATGCACTATAAGGCTATGCATCTTTTCTTTTCTTTTTTAATTAAAGGATGATGATGATGATAATAATATTTTGAGTTAAATATTTTAACATGTTTTGTCCATATATGTAAATTTCATTAGAGAATGAGGTGATTAACACATCATTATAAATACTAAGACTATTTAAAAATACATTTTAAATTAATATTTTTAATATAGAAAATTTAATACTAAAACTTTTCAATCCTTTAAAATTTTAATCTTTTCAAATTAGTCCATAAATTTCAAAGAGTATAAGAATCTACCTTCCTTGATGCTTTGATACCATTTAGGGTGTGTCGACTCTTACTAGGTAGAATCACCCCTGAAGAAAATTTCAATTTTTTTCTTATTTCCTATATATATGTAGACTTATTTTTTAAAAAAATTAATTTTGGACTAAACTATAATTTTGGATTATTTAAGGACTAAAAAC